>JAIGNY010002964.1:515000-557500 GCA_020152595.1 Chiridota heheva
TGGACGAGTCACAGCGCGTTCTCAGCGTCAGCGCCAATATGCGTAAGACATCCGACGCTTGAATTTTGGATAATAATGGACCGTGCACATTGATAGGGACGGTGCACTGTGACATCACTGTAAAATTGGATGTTTGTTATATTGACAACCGTGCTTTACCTTAGTTTTTATCATCATTGTTTTATTGTACTTAGTGCAAGAAAAACGCGATTCAACTTTTAAGTTATCATTATTAGTCTTTTACAAACTGAACGGTTTTGCAAAGAAAAATAGGGTAAGATACAATGCCAACTATCGTTCAATCGCTCAGTTCTGTGGTAAGGTAATAAAGTAGATATATTTGGCAAATTTCCCTGATTATTCTCATATTACAGATTCTCAAGAAACAATCTCGTTTTTGGTCTAAGTGCAGCCGCCGCCGGTGTCGTGGCTTTAAAGTTTGCAAGTGACCTGCTGTCACAAAGTGAATCACTTGTTAGACGATCAGCTTTCAAGACAACCGTGAAAAGCATTCTTCCTTTCAATCTGTTTCGAGGCAACAACGAAGGGACCGACGTCGATGCCCTTCCAGATGCCGACGATGGAACACCACCAATGACGGTTACAAAAGCATATTATGTTCTTTGCAAAAATACGTGTTGAGCAATATCACGGTTTAAAGAATCTTCGAAAGTTTTATCTTTTATTGTTATTCAATACTAAATTTTATTGTTATTCCATACTAAATGTTATATAGAATGCCTATGAACATTGATCCAAGGGAACAAACAATCTCTTTACATATATCTGATATTATAATTGAACTGTTTACGAAAGTAACACAAACATCGCCCTAAAAGAAACCGACTAAAATTGTGAAATTTTATTTTAATTATAATTTTTCCTAGATATACAACGTTGGGGCTTTAAACAGCCCTATAGGCTACGTTAAACGTTTTTTTTTCGTTCTTTCATTTTTATAGAAAAAGTATTCACATCTGCCTGTCTATATTCTCTCCGCTTATAATTTGCAATAGCTCTTTAAGTATATCCTTGCTTGAGTATACGATCCACCTCAAATTTCATTAGTGGAACATCTTTGAAATTGGGACAAGTGTAAACTTACAATGTGTCAATGTGGACCTATGTCCTTGTCGTAGATCGAAAAAGAAGTGTTCCTTTACAGAGATAACACTTGAGTGTTCTTTTAAATATTAAAGTCTAATCCCTTATATTAAATTGTCTTTACATTGACATATTGACAGATTGAAGAAAAAACAAACAGTTTTTCATATTTTCTCAAATTTTGGTCCTATGTAGATCAAAAATTGACAATTTTCGTGCCCTATGAATATCTTTTTAAATGTTCACTGATAACTTTCGGACTGATGAAAATTTAGAATACTCTAGGTGAAAATACTTTTAGAATATGTCAGTCGGAAAGTGCCCCGCAAATCTTGTGCTACACCCCGCCCCCTCCCCTCCCCCTTCTTCCACCTCCTCCCGCCCACACACACACACCCCTATCTAACGTTCACGAAAAATCACGAAAACCACGCCTTTCCCTTTGAAACAAAAATAATAATAAGGGCGCTAAAGGTAGATGTAAGTAGGGGTAAGGGATAGGTGACGGGAGAGGTAAGGGGAAATTTACCCCACGATATCGCTTTTTGCCCACTCTTTCTCAGAACATTTTGTACAGGCGACATATTTTGTCCGATGTATAGGCATTTGTTGCTTTGTCGCCCCTCCCCCCCCCCTCCCTCTTTCCCCCTCTCGTCATCGTGAGTGAGTGAGTAAAAGGTCAAGGTGGAGAATCTGGAGATACATGTTGAAAAGGAATCCTCAATTTTTGTCAGTTTTAAAGCCGCTCTAAATTTTGACCCCTGATTCCATTCAAATTGGGCCCGAAGACGAGCAGGGGTGGCGGAGTGGGAGCAATTAAGATGTTTCCGATTGTTTCAATAACCTGTACATTTCATTATCTGATTTCTCAATAAAAGGTTGACGTCGTTGGAATAGGCATAAGCCGGAGGCATTTAGCAGGTTGTCTTCATTACATAAGTGGCACCTCCACGTCTTCAACAAAGAAGCGTGAAGATGAAGTAGTCATCATCCATCTGACCAAGAAGGAGTACGCTAAGTTCAAGGTTAATGAGTTATGCTTTAGCTTCATACAACGGCAATTTATATGGGAGATTTCCCCTCTCCGTCCTTCCACCCCTACTCTCACCCCCAACATGCACACATCGCCTACAGATCTTGTCCAAAAACAAAATAAGTTAGGCTTCCGGGGCTTCGTTCCTTGGGTTTGACACATATTACAGCAATGTTCTGCTATCAAAATCACGAGAACGTATACGGCTTTTAGGGTCCGGTTTAACCGACCGGCTTCGCCCCTATATGCATGATTTGACACAATTTCAAACAATGTTTTGCTACCAAAATCACGAGAAGCGCAGGTCTTCTCCCCTAGGTTTGATACAATTTTAAGCAATTTTCTGCTATCAAATCACAAGAAACGTAAGGCTACCGGGGCTTTAGACCTACCAGGGCTTCTCCCTAAATACAACATAATTGTATAAGAAATATTTTTGCTATGAAAAACGCAGGGCTCCACCCTGGATTTGACATCAGTTTAAACAATTTTCTGTTATCGAAATCACAAGAAATGCATAACTTCTGGGAGCTTCGCCCCATGATCGCTACCAGGATTTCGCCCCTTGATTTGAAACTCTGAAACACTACTACCAAAATAACGAGAAACGTAGGACTTTACTCATGGATTTGATACGATTTTAAAGCAATTTTTTGCTCCCAAATAACAAGAAGCAGGGTTTCCCGGGTCCCTATAACGACTGCCTATAAGCCAGCCGATAAGGAAAATAATGACTTTACTACCGTCAAATTGAATGAACTCGATGAATTTATCTAAACGCTGCATACCAATCAGTGGCGTAGGAACGGGAGGATGGGAGTGGGCAGGGCCTCAATAATTATATTGGAGGCCTAGTACCATTCCCCTCAAATATTGAAGGTCTAACGAATTGATTTTGGTCACCCATGGCATCTTATTTCTGGAAATTTTCAATTTTCAAAAAATATCCTTAAAATGTTGTAAATTTTATTTTCGTGAAATTTGTTTCAATTTTCGTGAAGTTTGTTTCACTTTTGGGAATTTTCCTCAAATTTGGGAAATATTGTTTAATATTTGAGAAAGTTTCTTAGATTTGTGGAAAATTTCATTCAGTTTTTAGAAATTTTCTTCATTTTTGGAAATTTTCTTTAATTTTTTGAAATTGTCTTTAAAATACGTTCGTTTCGTGAAATTTCCTTCTTTTTTAGAAAATTTTCCAGACATTTTCTCCATATTCTGCAATTTTACTCCAATTTTCGGTAAATGTTGCCAAATTTTACCAAAAGTTCAAATCATTTCTAACCCTCCCCCCCCCCCCCTTCCCGCTTCCCCGCTTGTTCCTTTCCAAATAGTTGTCAAATATCTTCCTACGCTGCTGATAAGTTAGATCTATGTACACAAAGTACCAGGTAAAATCCCCTTGCCCTTAGTCAAACATTACCCATCACGCTTCTTGTATACAGCTCAAAGCCTTTCTTTCATTTTCTTTATTAAAGCTTTTTAAAATGACGTGAAAGTCTAACAGTCTAAATCTGCTAGAGTTTGATTGTGGTACGATTTGCTGCATGTGCGCTACATTTTAAACAGATAAAAGAATAATGATAGAAGAAGAAAAAAACTTAATAATGATTGGTCCATGACGACAGAAGTTATTGCAGATCACAAAAGAAGCATTCCACACTCGTTATTGCATATGCCTTTATCATTTTTCATTGTTTCAGGGTGATAGCATATCTCCCATGTATAAAATGTTATTAGGTCATAGCGTTTAATTAAATTTGCATCTAATTCATCTTCGAACTGTGATGGGTAGATTGTGCCATGGCGGGGAGAAAAAAGAAACCACCCCTTGCGAATGATTTTCTCCCAGCTTTCCCCTCTTAAAATCGTATTAACTTGTTAACATCGAAATTGCATTTACTAAGTTCTTCTTTTGATGTAGGCCAATGGTGGGTTCCAACTGGTAGCGGAAGTCATCGCAGTTCAGGTTTCAGTTTTGGCTACAAAACATGGTGACAATTGCTACATTCGCATCAAAGGTAATGTTTCTTTTTAAATTATTCTAATTGGGGACGCATACATACAGATCCAAATTGAGGAGTGGTCCAACTTAAAATATTCCTTACAACATGTATATGGTCTAAATATTATTGTTAAAAAATAATCAAATTTCCACCGAGAAGGTGTGTGTTTGTGTGGGAAAGGAAAGGAAGAGTTTCGACCCGTGTACCAGACTTTTCCTTGCATGGATGTTTCTATATATGCAGAGTATCGGGGCAGGAGGTGAGGAGGAATTTCCCTATAACTTACCTAAACCGGCCGTTTTTTTTATCCGTGTAATGCAGTCTTGTCAGGTTCGTGGGTGTAGGGAGCGGATAACATTTCCGTGGTTTAGGTATCACCTCCCTAACCTTAAAACTGCAAAATGTTAACCACCAACCGTTCTTTGTCGCTTGTAGAATTTTTGAAATAAGCTTTATCTTCTTTTTCTTTATACATAAACAAAGGATGAATAAGAAATAGAAAGGGTGTAAAGGGGTCACTATGTTCAGTCAAATATTGTTGTACGGTGGGCTATTTATGAGACGCATACTTACATATGGCATTTTCGCGTATGTGTCGAAAGCATGACCAGATCTTCATTCATAAATTAATTCCTAGACTGAAGAGGCATCACGATCTTATATTTAAACAAAAACTAACGTGACAGCTGGTTTTTAACCATGTACGCGCATATTTGTGGGCAAGTCGGAGGGTGGTATGTGTGTATAAGAGTTTAGGGATATGGTCGTAGAACACCATCTTATATTCCTACGTCACACATTTGTTTTAAAGCAACATAAAAACCTAATTTCTCGATTTTCGATTAATCTTTTCTTTAGGATCCATGCGGGATATTTGCTGTACCTTGTTCGTCCTGGCTCAAAAATGCTCCGCAAGTGTCATTCCACGCCTCGATAACCTTAAAAAAGTTTCGGAATTCACCGCTCCCACAAAGTTTACAATCATCAAGAACACCATGACTCAACCACGTATTTACAGGTGGAACAGAGAGGTTGCTGTTGCTCCTGGTGATCAACTTTACATCGTCAGAAATGGAAAAGCTGTCAAGATTGAGAAAACACCAAGCCAGAAATTCTCAATCATCCACATGTTGTTTAAATGATCAACGGACAACTTTAAAATATCTCTTCAACCTCTTCAAAATATCATCAACGCATCAACTTTATCATCTAAGATAATTCCATTTAGATTTCTAAAACATAATCACTGATCAATTTTATCACCAAGTGTGGGTGTGTGTGTGGATGAGGAGGGGTGGGGACAATCTAATTTCAAAACAAAGTAAGGCTGGGTTTAATTATCAATCTTCTGAAAGTATTTTGCATGAAAGTTTCTGTTGAACAAGGGCCCATTTAAAAAAAAAATTAGAATCATCTCCAAACTTCAAATTTATCTTGAACCTTCAAAATTTCTTTAAGAAGTCAACGTATCCATTATCAGATTTCATAATATTGCAACAATTTACCACTTGGCACTTTTCGAAAAATGAAAAGTCAATTACATCTAAAAAGTGTGGGTGTGTATGTATGGACGAGAGGAGGGGAACAATCAAATTTGAAAAACAAAGCAAGTGTGGCCTTCAATTATCGATCTATTAACAGTACTATTAGGCGAAAGTTGCTGTTAAAAAGCCTCAATATAAAATTCCTTTTAAAGCCACCTTCAAAATTCAATTTTTTCTTTAAAACGCCAATAGATGAATACATTATTAGATTCCAAAAAACTACAACAATTTAGCAGATGACAATAATTGTCCTTGTGACCTTCAGACAAAATGCAAAGTTTTTGCTTAAAGTTGAAACTATTTCCACGCAGAGCCTAAAGGTACTACGCAGCTTCGCGAGGATATCTACATGTGGAGGTATTTTTCTTATCATGTGACCCTAAACTGTATCTTCCTACCTTTGCCTTTCACGCATTAGCATAAACCAATGCCATAGAGAACATACCATCACAATCTCTACTTCATAGCACTGGTTGTCTCCCATTATTTTGAATATCACACTTAAACTTTCAAATAAGATTACAAAATTTCAGAGCTTCATTTATAAGCAATTCATTATTTTTTAAGTATAGGTATTAACATGATTTCATATGATTACAAAAATTAATCACTGGACAATGTTTGTCCATGTGACCTTCAAGGAAAACCAATTTTTTGCTTACAGTTGTCCATGTATAGTCAAAGTTACTTTTGACACGCCGCTATCCTGCGGTTGCACCACTACATCAGAGGTCACACCATCACGATCACTACCTCAAACAGCTGGCTGTCTAGGTTTTCAAAATTGGTAGAAATTTTAGTCATGTGGTATTGTGTCCATGAATCATAATTCTGAATAATAGATCAAGTAGTACAGGAGGACCATTCAGCAAGAGATCAACCAGAAGCCAGGATCGTTATGACATCATGTTCGCGCGTGTCTTCTATCAGTCTATGCGAAAGCTTAGGGAAGGCCGCACACTTCAAACTGAAGTTTGTGTTAATGATCAAAACTTTAGTCTCCCACAAGGTACGCCAATCAGGTGTTATTATGATGGACCTCAGAAGTAAGGCCCAAAAACTGAAGTGGCCCTAGACATTCGAGCGTTGGATGACGCAAGGGATAGTCTGAGTAAATTTGGTTAGAACTTTACATGGACCGTCTCTCTGAATGCGATAAGGGCATTGAATTTGAACAATTAACTTTTCACGCTATTCTTGAACGCTTAGGTGATCTTGTCACATTCATTACCTCTTTGAAAATCAGCATGAGCGAGGTACGTGTTCGACCTTGTATTTAAAGAAGTCAGTACACATCAGGACATAAATGCAAATGTAAGGAGCACCATCAACACGTTGAAAAAAGAAACAAAGGCGTGCATGTGAAAATCAAAATCAAGACCAGCAAAGATGAGTTCTTTTTTTAGCCACAAAGTAATTTGCTGAATCCCGTCAACGTGATAAAAGAAGTCGCAAAAGATGTTTCTTTCCTGTAGCTCAAATCATACATCTTATGTACGCCAAAGCCATGATTAACTCAATAAACGAAAAAGAATGTGAAAAAATATACAATTTTAGTACATAGTGATTCCTTTTAAGTAAGTCACTATGGTTTACCAACATTAGAAATCAGTGGTACGATGAAATTATATCCGTATTCCTGAATGAAGGTATAAGATCAGATTGGTTCGATGTAGCAACAGCCGTGAAACAAGGATGTCCCAAGTCAGGCTTCTTGTTCATCGTTGCACTTGACTGAGTAATGCAACGAACTGTCAATGATCACATTAATAATGCAAAAAGGCAATATGCTATATCAATGAACGGACTAGAGGTGGATGATGCAGTGAATAATTTCACATACTTAGGAGCTACCCTTATCAAAGATGGCGGAACGCTGATTGACACAAGGAGAAGAATAGGTGAGGCTATAAGCACTTCCTTCATCTTAAACAACTATGGAGCTCAAACAACTACAGCTTAAGGACAAAATTTAATATCTTTCAAACAAAGACTATGTCTGTGCTTCTGTATGGATCATGCACATAAAGAATGATTGAGAGCGATAGTAAATAACGACTTGCATATACAGACAAAGATGGTACCGACGACCACAACAATTCGTGAAAGAAGATGGAAGGATTCGACATATTGCACGGAGAGATGCCACCAATAATCTAAGGGTAGCTCCGAACTAGACACTAGATGGGTGAAGAAAACGAAGTAACATGGAAGCGAATGGTAGACCAGGAGAGGGATGGGGAGCTGGAGTGAATCAAGTCAGTGAAGTGACACAAGGCAGAAAGAGATGGATCTTGTGCTTAAGGCCTCAATCTCTACTTGAGGAAAAGGGAGCAATGAGTGAGTAAGTGATCCCTTTTGGTTGTTTTCACACCGCCATTTGCTGGTAAGGGCCGACAACTCGTTAAACACAACTCACAGAATGCATATCAATATAAAAGACGAACTCACCGACTTAATCGTTGCGAACTACGGAGTTTGAAGCTTGCGTACGCAGTTGGGTGAACGGCGCTGTTGAAAAAGTTATCAATGTGCGAGCAAGACTTGTAACGATGTGATCGTCGCCGTCTACCATATGAATGTTTGACTTATATCTGCTATTGAACAATTTGAAGTGCGAATTCTGAGGCTTGGTGGGAGTATTGCTTTATCCGAACTGCTTCCCAAACGAATTTAATATTAACTATGCTGTCTTGGTTCGGTGACAAGCTTATGAGAGATTCGTACTCATCGGTACAGCTTTGTTGCATTCGATCGCTTTTGTCCTTACAATTTCCGTCTCTAGTTGATATACTACACCTCGACGACGTAAAGTACCTTGTAGCTTATGTCCACGACTTTGATTAATTCGCAGCTCGCCCATGTTTCGTTCAGAATGTGTTGGTTTACTTATATGTTTCGTCATGTCTCGCTCAGAATTTGTTGGTTTACTCATGTTGTTCGTTGGCATTAGCTGCCGTACAAATCCCCACCTACCGTGCTTTCCTTGACATCGGAATGGGAGTATGGGATGGTACAGATCATGTGGAGTTAACACAGTTTAATATATTAGTCTTTCATTGACGCTCACATCTGAGGTGTTTTGAGATTCTATTTCATCGGGATGACCTACGAGGGGTCTTCGCAAAATTTGTTGATCTACCGGTGGAAGCGAGCATATCAGTTTACCTGTTCTCCAATTTGTGAATAGTACGAAGGTACTCATGCCAAAGAAAATCACAGGAATCGACGATGGTGTTCGTCCCGCTAGTCTACTTTGTACCTACTTTGTATTGTACTTTGTACAACAATTTTGTTAAAATTTGTAAGAATTTTCGAGAAAACGTTCACATTCAGACTGTGTAGGTAAAAAGAGTATTCCTCAATCTCAAAGATGTCAGACTCTTGCAAACATTACATCTAGGAGGCAAAACTATTACCCCTTGGTCATCCAATCAGATCAAACCTGCAACCGATTTCATTTCGCCGTAGCAATTATGGTTGAATTTGCACCAGAATAGCCATGTTATTAACATCAACGTATTTGTAGTAAATTTGAACTTGTTTATGACCAATCCCCATTTCATGGGCATTAACAGCGAATACAAGCTCCCCATTTTCCTCTATTCCTGTCCACACGCCCAATTTGTTTCCAAGTGCGGTCTAACATCCAGTTTCTGCCAAGAGGTTACATTGTCATCAGGTCATAGGTTTCTTGCGCGGATTCGATTCATATCCCGAACTCATGCCTACCCATCTCTTCTTGACATCAAAGTCTCCCATCACGATGTTTAAGTCTTTCTCCGAGTATCTCTCGTTTTACCGACTGTCTATCTGGTTTCGCTGACTACCAAGCACGGTATTATTGTAAGCGTGCATTCATTTCCTTAAAGAATTATACCCACCTCGTGCATGGTTTCAATGAATTCGGCATTTCTTGTTGACAGAACTGAGGGTTTTCAGCTTTTATGGCTTTCTAGATTATTCACGACTTGTATCAAACACCGTCATCTATCTCCATCCTTTTCAATGGAAGTGGTCTTATGTTAATTTGTTACTGACGGTTGTAAAAGTTTATATTACGTGTAGGGGTGTAGACCCTACGATCAACCCTTTCTCAACCGGGGTTGCTAACATCCATTTCGAAGTTGAAAGCATACAACTTTCAGTTTCTTATTACTACCATATATGCTTCGTCTTTTCGCTGTTCTTTTCAGAGAGGAAAATACAGTTTTTCAGGCGAAAATGAAGGGAAAAGTTCAAATTAGGTTCAGGCAGGTGGTGTTAGATTCGCGGACGAGAGCTCAATTAGGGTCTTAAGTATTTAAGAAAGAGGGAACATTTGGCATAAAACACAGTAGTGGACACTATGCGTTTACCGCTTGTTATACTCGCGTACGTTCGCACCAAATTCGGGATGGTTTGGAACAGAGTCATCGAGATAGTTTGACGTTCCATTCAAATTGGTATAGTGTCAAGTTAGCTCATTATCAGCGCTTATCCCCGTACAACTTTCATTCAATGCTGTCGTGGGTGGAGCCGCTCGAACAAACGTACGTCCGAGTCGCGTAGTCTTCTATGCAACGTTTACATCAGGATACACACGTAAAGGAATTTTATCGAGTATTTTTTTGCCGCCGAGCAAAACTACTTGGCTCAGTGCAACGAATGCGTTAGGCATGGTTGCGCTGATGTAATGGTTCTCGGCTTATTACAGCACCTGAACTATATCAGTTTAACGTAGGTGTAGACTCCCGGTAAATCTGGTACTGATGGCATGCACTTGTGCGTGAAACGTTTGTGGCTAGTTTATTTGTGTCGCCAGGATAGGAGTGCTTGTAATCGAAATCTCTCACACAAACTTCATTTTGAAGTGGAAAGGCTTTCAGGAATACACGTGATGAGTCCTGGCTTCTGGATGATTTGTTGGAAGCCTTAACTCCCTTACAACTAGCTCAGAATAATGAATTGTGGTCATGGTCCAAACCATCTAGATGTGATATCAATGGAAAAAAATAACAGTAATTTCAATAATGTTTCAATTTCCCTACATTTTAACAGTTTATTCATTCTTTAATCTGACAAGTTTCTTTTTCTTGCATTACGACGTAACATATTTCTAGCTAGAAATCAACAATTATGAAAGGGCATTCGGGCAGGAAGATGTCATTTTAAATGTCCTTGATCTGGGAGATACCAACGTATGGTTAGTCCTTCTTTTCATAGACTTTTTTAATCCAACGGAGTCCCGTCTCATTCGCCGACTCCTCTCCTCCATATGCACCCTCTCCTAACGGGCTATAATCGTGGTCCGGTATTCAACCCACTGGCTCATTCATTATCAGATTTGATAAATAGACATAATATAACACAAAGAAAACATCTACATCTTGATATCAAAATCAAATAATGGTATCAAGAAAAAATATCTCAATGAAATGTGCTATCAATGGTTAATCCTTCTTTTTCAGAACATTTTTAGCCCAAATTATTGCCGATTTTCTTCTCGCCCCCCCTCCTATACACTTATCCCTCCCCTCACACACATCATCGGTTCATTTATATTAAATAACAGACTTTATAATTTCTTAATTTTCATTAAAATCAATTTATAAAAGCATCTTTAACAAAATGTATTTATAGCATCAAGCAAACATATCAATAAAGTGCGTTTTGTAGATAGTATTCTGTGCATTTTTCTTTTTCTCGTGAGTTTATAGTTACGTAAGTTCATACTGAAACAGCAGAACAGAGTGCGAGAAAAAGGGTTAGCTAATTCAAGCTTTGACGTTTTGAAGTAGATAATGTGCATGAGGTGACGGGACTCCTCATTACCCTACAATCTATAGACCTCATCATATCTGAACCGGCAATTTCCGTAAATCTAATTTAAATAATGTCACATGGCCAAAATTCACGAGTCTATAACGGACCAATCAAATTCTGGTGGAAGCCTGATCGTCTGCACAATTTACTAGCGTATGGGGTCAAGCCCATTAAAAATACAAATTTCACACACTAATTAACACTATATGCATACAGAAATAGGCACTTCACTGAACTATTCAGAGACTTGAATTGTAGCGTAATTTGGTCAGGAAATTCCATACCAAACAGAAAACTTCCTATACACTGTATCCTCTACATTCACATAAGTTTTCCGATATGCAAAATTAGTCGTCTCGTTCACAGATAACAAGGGATATGCTGCCGAAAGTATCCGATAATAGTATCATTACACAAAATTTATATAGCGTCCTATCAATCAGAAATTGCTCTATGGCTCTTCACAATAAAAAAGACATGCAATTTTAAGATATATATATATATATATATATATATATATATATATATATATATATATATATATATATATATATATATATATATATATATATATATATATATATATATATATATATATATATATATACACACACACACACACATACACACACACACATATATATATATATATACACACACATCTATATATATATATATATATATATACATATATATATATACACACATATACACACGTATATAAATATATATATATATATATATATATATATATATATATATATATATATATATAAATCGTAAATGTAAGTATAAAAGGGTAGAAAAGGTGGCTTATGTACAATAAATATGTGTAAAATGGGAAATGCTTAGATAAAACCAACATTAGAAATAGTATAAAAGCACGATTAAAAAAAGTAGATCTAAAAAAGGTTTTTACAAGTTTCTTAAAATTATTTAAGTATTTGGCACACTTGGCTTCATCAGATAAAACATTCCACAATGTAGCAGCTAAATGATCAAATTGCCTGTTTCTGTATGTAGCAGTTTTTATGACAGGTTTTGTAAGTAATGACTTGGATTTTAATCGAAGGGATCGAGCTGGTTGGTGCTTATGTATTACATCAGTGAGGTAAATATAGGGGCTAAACCATTTAGTGACTTATATGTATATAGAAGGATTTTATAACTGGACCTGCAATGAATGGGCAACCAATGTAAGTCACGTAAGGCAGGTGCAATGTGTTCATGTCTACGAGTGCGACTAACAAGCCGTGCAGGGCACTTTTGGTCGCGGTGAGGTTATATGGCAGACCGTATAGTAGGAAATTGCAGTAATCCAATTTTGATGTCACACGGGCATGGATTAAGGTCTTATAAGCATCATCAGTTATATACCTCTTATCGGATCTGCCAATAACAGGACTTACAACTAGAGTAGATTTGGTTATCCATAGTAAGATTATGATCAAGATGCACACCCAAATTCTTTACATTGTTTAAATGAAAAAGAAGCCATAGAATCTGACTCTTCAAAATCAATTCGTTAGACCTTCATTAAAAGAGAAGAAGGGGAGGGGACATAAATGATGAAGCAAACACTTAGGGCACAATAAATCAAATTAAAAGTATGGCCTCATCTTCCCACTAGTTGGTAATTTTGGTATGTCTGGGCTTTATAGTAGTCAGACAGGCCCAGGTACATAGAGGGGATAGGGGTAGCCCATGGAAGGAAAGATGGCCATGAGATGGTGACGAGATTAATGGGGTTTAGGCAGGAGAATTAGGGCCCTCAATTCTAGTGCAAAAGGCATGAACTGCAACCTCATACAACAGTATGAAGATCTGTTATTAGACCATAAACCTAGTGCTACATTCCATGATGCAGATAATGATCTGCACCATGTAAATGACCATTAAATACAAAAGACAAATCTTTGAGAACTTTTATTTTGCTTCTCTTGTTTTTATCTTTGGAATCTTTTCCAAAAAAATAAAGCAGAACATTACTTTGCAACATGAAAAAGACAAAAAGGTCTCAAAGTACGTTGTAAAAGTAAAACAAGGATATGATTTGTGGTGCACATTTCTAAACTACTGAAGATTCACTTTTCCCATATAAGCCAATTTTACTCCTCCCTCCCCACCCACCCATGTTTGCCACACCCTATACTTTTCCTTGTTTATCAAATACTGATAAAAAAAAATTAAGACTCTGGGACAGGCTTTTCAACAATTTTCAATTACATAGGTTAAATCCATCAAACCACAAAGCCTAAAGAGCTGGTGTATCCCTGGTTTTTCATGGCGCAAGTGGATGAGTGCACATGACTCTCCCTGGGCGTCACGTCCAGGAAGAGTCATGTGCACTCATCCACTTGCAGGATGAAATCTCAGCAATGCTGCTACTTATTTTGCTGGAAAAGTGGCAGGGAAGCCAAAACCCTGAATTACTTTCGGTTTGTCATCTTAATATTTCAAATGGAATGTAAATTGGGTCCCCCCCACCCCCATCAAAAAAGTGGGATCCCTTGGCCTCCGTTCTGATGCAACTGTAATTTAATCATAATAATTCATCACGAGACAAGAATTCAACTTTAAACATAGTCTCTTAAAGCATGATCAATATTAACCAAGGCACTCAATTTCAAAGTTTGCATAGTAATATTTGGTTTTTCATCTCTGTATGGTGGGTGATGACATAGAATCAGCTTGTCAGATAAACATCTGACCGTAGAATACGCTATAGCCATTACGACTGTGATTTTACATATCGAGGCGATTTCCACGTTAAAACAGATAGGGTGGAGTCTTACTCTGTATTGCATGTAGTGCGTAGCATGTAGGGCATACAGAGGGAGATGTTATCTCACTAGTATTTACCATACCCGAGTTTTCAGGATCAACTCAGGTGTTGGGTGTGGGTAGGCTTAAAGGCTTAAAGAGAAACTTTTCGGCATGTATAAAGAAGAAGAACAAAAACAGATCTGAAAGGCCCTAAAATCCTATTTCCTCGTTGGTTACCAAAGCTATCAAGAAATAAGGGGTAGTGTTCAGTATTCCCGCACCCATGACCTGCTCAGCTGTTTTTAATTGATACCATTTGCATATAGCTTTGCAAATTGGAAAATGTGAATTGAGGCTGCTCAACCCTTGCGAGCCTACACCTCAAACAATGCTGTTGCAACATCACGGAAACAACAAACTTTTACTTCCGATGGCTACAAACTTCTCTACCTTGTAAACACGAAAAATGTAGTCCTCTGTATTAAGGAGATGTTTCCGAGTCAAATTATATCTTCGAGCAAAACTTATTGCTAGAAATGTATCAAAAAACGTTATTTTCTGCAAGTTTTGGCTCCGTGGTGTTTCACAGTGAAATTCCTGCGTAGAACTGAATTTTCTACGCTTAGCATTGTTACGCGTACGTAAGTGTACACAAATTAGAGAAAGAGCAACACTGGCAAGGAACTTTCACAGGCGTTTTTCATGGGCGTATCTAAAGCGCAGAAATTGGATTGTACTGTTCGAGTGCTGCAATTCCAACGCGTATAACGCCATAGGCAATGTGCTCGTACATACGCAACACGAGGATTAGATATTTTTAAAAAAATGCGCACGCTAATTGCAAGGCATAATGCATTTTATATGTGCACGCACATGTGCCGGTATTACATGTATTGTTAAGAGCAATTAACGATTTTGAAAAAATACTGACAAAAAATTGTTGCTTTTTTCCTTCTAATTTTGACCATTTATCGTTGTTGGTTTTCTCCAAATTTTACAACTGCAATTGGAAACAAACTGAAGTAAGTGTGTTTAATTTTTCAGTGAGAAGGGGGTTAATTTTGATATCAAAAATAAAGTCTCCCAGAAAAATCTGGGAACTTTTTTTATGAGACGTGTTAAAATCCCATTGACTTTTGATCAGTGTGGCGCCACTTTTTATTGGACATGGGCACATACCCCAATCGGTAGATTTGGAGATCTGCTCTATTTGGGTATGTGGACGCGTACTAGCAACCCATACTACATATCAGGGAATGACTTGGAGTGCCAAAATTCTCCATTACGAAGTACTTTCTTTATTAGTGTGGTAGACACAATCACAAGGGGTTCAGAGGAAGCATGTGAGGTGGAGAAATTGCCACCTTATATTGTGGTAGATGGATAAAAAGGGTGAAACTGTATTAAAATATGAAGTAAATATCATTTACCAATTAGCTCAAGCTACAAAATGACCTATGAGTATTTCAGGCAGTTGTAGCTTGTTTCCAATTTCAGTACTGCGTAAAACATCTGGAAACATCTCTCGAAGCCACCAGTCCAAAAAAGCAAGTCATACCAAAATGATCTATACTAACAAATGAAATCAACAATGAGTGTCATTTTTTTCTACAGATTTTATTCAGCTTCACAAAATTTCACAGAAGAATTAAACAATCACAAAGCACAATAACTTGAAAAGAAAAACTTTGCACTGTGCTATGTTTAACATGATTTATAACCTTGCAAACATTTATTTTTACTTACTGTACACAGTAATATTTGTTGAAATACCTGAATTGATTAC
Source organism: Chiridota heheva (assembly GCA_020152595.1). NCBI lineage: Eukaryota > Metazoa > Echinodermata > Holothuroidea > Apodida > Chiridotidae > Chiridota > Chiridota heheva. The sequence continues at coordinate 531,042 of JAIGNY010002964.1, forward strand.
ATCCAATTAATTGTCATACAACAGGTGATAGAACTTTGCTTTAACATTTTAAAATCATGTGATAACTGCAGTAAGCAAGGAGTAAAATATCTGTATAATACTAGTTTCTGAGACCTCTATTTTTGTAAGATTCCTCTGACAACTGAAATTGTTCACAATCAAAGAAATTATTGTGGCATAATACTTATCTATTTTGTTGACCACTACGTGCAAATAAGCTGCCTCATTTAATATTAATATGACACAGTAATTACACTGAGTTCACATCGTGTTTGCAGTGAAAAAAGACAAAGACTTTCACAATTGTACAGAATGAAAATTTGAAAATAAGCAAACAAGTTAAGAGAGTTGATTGGTCATATCAGGTGAAGAATAATTTAAATCTGAACTTCAGCAACAAATTGTTTTATTTTTTTGCTCAAACAAATAAGAAATTATTTTTCTGTCATGTTAAAAATATTCAAACAAATGTGAAAAATGTAAATGCATGAAAAAAAGATTTTAGGGTGAAAGGGCATGCAAAGCCATGTCAGAAGTATTCTTCAAATTTGCACACTTTAATTAAATTCATTTCAAGTGATCCTGTCTTGTACATCTGATTCCATCCATTTTCAAGGCTTTTCTTGACCTTCATAAGGCTTTAAATATTTTTCAACACTGCACATTTACAGTATAATTTACAAACAAAAGAAAGAGATCATCTTAAGATAAAATAAACATTTCTGCAAGCAAGATCCCAACAAACCTAAAGGAACATCTCGGATTTACACTTTTCTCTTTCACTTCTAGAGCACTTTCAGAAAATAGGGTCGAGTAACAATTCACTACATGAAGATACTCTCGTCACACCTGCAGCAACAAACCCCACCAACAAACAAATTCCTTCACATCAGTAGAATAGAGAATGGTTCTTCTTAGCAACAGCTAAAGGACGTGGTCTCACTTATCTCTGGATTATGATACCCTGACAATGACCTTGCTCGTTGGAGTAAAAAAATCGGTGGATCGCCTGCAGTGAATCTGAATGTAAGCTCGCGCTCAAGTGAGAACATGCTCTTAGTCATACCTAAAAAGTTTATTACAATCGATCATTAGTTGCAATGAATGTAATAAATCTTTTCACTCATTCAACTATGATATTTCATCCTTATACAGATACTTACATTGATATCAAACAACAATCTGTTTGAATGATTTATTATGACGTCTGATAATTGTTCACATATTACTCATGGTTCCAAAGCCCTTCTACAATCCATTAGTTCATTTCAATACATTGCAGAAAAAAATCAAGTTGTTCTTAGCCATAAACGTTTTGAATGAATAAAATATTCTGATATGAAACACATAGAAAACAAACCCCAACAAATAGATATAAGAAATACAGGTATATCTCATTAATAGCTTACCAAGTACTGAGAACAAAATTTAAAACAAAAAGTATGTATACTTAGTTATGAACTTATACAGCTTATATAGAAGTCATGCACATGCTAAAAATGCAACTGAGATCCACCAAAATATTATTTCGCTGGAATCCCCATTTCCTAAGAATGAAATAATTGATACTGCATACAAAAACATTTCTGCTGTGATCATGTTACGTTCCCCATACATTTCTAGATCTATTTAAAGCTTTGATACATAAATCATTTTTTGGCTAAAATCAAAGTTGGGAAAACTCTTGGACTAGCTGCACAATTCAGACAATGGTCACCAACAAGCCAGCACAACTCTTGAAAGTCTAGCTCTCAGGGCAACTTCTTCAATTTTAGTCAAAATAAAACAGACACTTACAACATCTACCTATAAAAGAATTACATACTGCTATTGGTACCCAACCCATGAACACAAATTAATAGCTGGATTCACTAAGTAGGTAGAATAACTCAAGTTCAGGCATCTATAATCTGTAAAAAAACCCTAGGAAAGTATGAAGATTTGGACGATATATCCGTAAATGGGACTGGCAAGACATTCATAATATCAAAACATGATGATCCAGCTGCTAAGTCTATGAAAAGCAGTTCTTTACAATACTGCCTATAAAGAACAATGCTTTTCACCATGAAATCATTACATTTAATATAAAGGGCAGAGAAATCTTTAGTGATGCACCTCTAACTACTTTAAAAAGAAATACTTCCTATGGATACTTCTCAGAATACAACTGGAATCAAAAGTGATTCTGTACTGAGCTATGTAAATAACAGTGTGAGTTAAGCCTGGCAATACATAACACACCTAAATTCAACCACACTATGACAAGTATTTCAAAGGGGATTTTAAAAACAACAAAACAGTCTTTTCTGTTTCATCTGAGAGCCTTTTTAAAGCTTAGTATGCTAGATTGTCCCAATGACATCATGCTATCATGAAGAGAAACGACACATCACAATTAGCAAGCAAGGATAATTCAAGACATACAATACAGTAGCACACTTGTGATTTTATAGCATCGGCAAGCAATGATCCTGTCTGGACTGGAATAGCCCCTCCCAACCACGGCATCAAACAACTCTTTTGGTTTGGTTTGTTGATGTTTAACGGCACTGCGACAGAGTCAAATGTGCCAAGAGAGTTTTCCAAACTAAGGTGCTTGAGAAAGAGGTGGGATTGAGGGAGGAGGGGGAGAAGGTGGATAAGGGAAAGAAGTTAAGGTAATAAAAGGAAGGTGAGGAAGGTAAGGCAGAAAAGGGAAGGAAAAGGAGGTTTAGATCAGGTGGAATAAATTGCTGTTGCAGATAAAGGTGATGAAGTTGGAGGTAGGATTGTTCTTAAAAAGATAGGAAATTGAGATGGAGGGGAGAGGTGTGATCTGGAGTTCAGGTATAAGGGACAGGTTAAAAGGATATGCTTGATTGAGAGATCAGTGTTGCATGTAGGGCATTGAGAAGTAGGGGAGCCTGAAAGTAGGTGAGAATGGGTGAGAAAGGGGTGGTCGAGGCAGATGCAGGTGATCATAACATCCTCAGTCAGTTGCGACTGTGTAGGGGAAAGTTGGTCCCGAATTTGGGTTTGATTGTGTGAAGTTTGTTACTGGTCTCGAGATTCCAGGAGTCTTATTGAGGTAGCCGGAAGTGGAAACGGGGGTCTGACTGCGGGATAGAAAAAGGAGAGATGTGATTCGACAGATCGTTGTTGGCAGCTCTCTCGTTGCCGGAAATGCCAAGATGGGCTGGGGATCCAGAAAAAGATCATTTTTTTCCCTAAGGAGGAGAGAGTGTTAAGTTTATTGAGGATTTGTATGATGAGTGGATTGGACGAGAGCATGTTGAGGATGCCAGTGAGAAAGGATTTGGAGTCGGAGAAGATGACGAAGTGGAGTGGAAGGAGAGTTCAACAAAGTTTAAGGCCAGGAGGATGGCCTTTGCTTCAGCAGAGTAGATTGAGGTTCCACTTTGTAAAGGACTTTTCTTTGGAAAGGAGTCTTTCAGCTTTACTGCCCATCAAATGCAAAAATTGTTACAGCCAAACCCTCATTCAAACCAAATCTTAACTTCCATTACAAACGATACATTGAAATAAGCTATAAAGGGATAATACACCAAAAGGTATGGATGCAATATTTAGCAATTAATGACACTAAATGAAAACTTTTACAAACACATTTTGCTAGTGCCATTAACTACTAACCAATACCGTTGCATGTACAACAAGTATTTGAATACTTCTACTACTGTAGAATATTGCATCATCGCTCTTCGGTCTAGCATTCCAAATCATACAATAAATTTTCAAACAAGAGGTTGGTGAATCTATGATTACAAACCACTTAACAAAAAATTAGGATGCATTATAGAATAATATTTCTCTAAACAATCATAAATTGTGCACGTTTAGAGAAACAAATCTAATTGTCTGATCCAGTAAAATATTCCTCATCTTCTCTACAAAACCTTCTAGTGAATTCTTCAAAAACTGTTTTTTTCCATGCAGTTTTTGAAAACGGATTAAAAAATTTCCACTTAAAGCCAACACACTGTAAATGCAAACATTTTTTTTATCTTTCAATAAATACATCAATAGAAAATAATATATGCTTACAGTTGTTAACAAACATTTACTGAATTCATTTACTTGCTCCCAATTTATGATTGGAAACTATAGCTGATTACCAGTTGTGCTGAATATAAAACCAGATATAACATATCAAACATGGTCTATCCACCACAAATACATATCTTCAACGTTTAGAACGCCCAAAAACAGCAGTTATAGTTTCCAAGGATTAACAACATGTATCAGTTTCCCTGTTTGAGATATATTCAAATTAAACAGCCATGCTATATTCATATACTTTCCTACTAACTAGGGATGGGAGTGCGCCAAGAATGGGAAAATTCTCAAAGGTTAACCGTAGCTGTCCTTTCTGATTTTCTCACTCCCTTATCTGTAAAAGGAAAAAATTGTGAGACCAATGTCACTTCAATATGGTTAAGTAGCAGGCCTGACAAATATTGTTTCTACAATAGGCTGGTGAGTTGACTGACTACTTGGTACCCACTCCCCAGTTGCAGATATACACTCACCATATTTAAGTCAAGATATAGATCACAAACCTTGCAAAGCCAGAAACAATGTTGAATGATTGGAACCAATTTGAACTATTAATGACCTGACCCACATAAAAACCTGATAAATTAACATCATTTATTCACAGAAATGGGTAAACTAATCATCTGTCATTCCCATACTCATAAATAATTCACTTCAAGCATGTTACTGTTTTAAAGGATCAGTTCAGTGGTCAAGCAAGTGTTATCTTATATGAAAGAGAAACTCAAAAAAAAAAAAAAAAAAAAAAAAAAAAAAAAAAAAAGGTAAAGGAAGCATTCAACCAGAATTAAAGATGTTTTTCATATGATTGATTTGTAAAGTTTTGTATTAACTGTAATGTCATTGCATATCATGAAATATTTGTTACATGATATTCATTCATAAGCCACACCCACCATGCATATCAATAAGAGGTTAAACAACATTAGCTTTTGCACAATAACAACAATATTATAGCAAGTATGATACAAAACCAGTTAATTTATCCTATTCCGAGAATTTTTCAGTACGCCCTACCTTTTCATTCAAATTCATGACATCACTACTACAACATTACAACATATGTAGAGACCATACACCATCTGTTTACCACATATGGTATAAATCTGATATGGTGTTTATATCATTTAGCACTTTCACATATGATTAAGCCATGCCCACCATGCACATTAATGACATCTGTTGATAACATAAAAGCATTTACACAATAACCAACAATATTATCGTGCCCAGTATGATGCAAAACAGACATACAGTTGCTTAACACTTAACACTTTATCAAAATTTTCACTTTAAACTCTCTCTGCCCACTTATTATTAGGCATGGCACACCACCAAGAACAATAGGGTACATTTATAGACCATGGGCTATCTGTATACCACACGTGGCACGAATCCAGTTCATTGTTTTTGAGATATCATGTTTACAAGCTTTTGTTTACAAAATCATACTAAGCCCCGCCTACTATGCATATTACTAAAAGTCAGCATTTTTATACCAAGAACATGTACACATTAGCTAACATCATCATTACACCATACATGAAAAACAGACATGTGAATGTTAAAATATGTGCATTTCCAAATTATTACATTAAGCTTTGGCTAGACATTAATATGCATGATATTAACACCAAAAACAATAGGGCACACCTATAGACCATGGGCTATCTGTGTACTAAATATGACATGAATCCAGTTAACAGGTCTTGAGATACTGTGTTTACAAGCTCTTTTCAGCAAAATCATATTAAGCCCTGCCCACTATGCATATTAATGAAATTTAACAATTTTTACACAATTAACATGTACACACCAGTTACCATCATCATTGTACCACATATGAAACAAAACAAACATGTGATTATTAAAATATGAGCATTTCCAGAGTTTTACATTAAGCCCCGCCTACTCATTAATATGCACGACATCACCATCAAAAACAATAGGACACATCTACTACGGACCATGGGTTATCTGTGTACCACATATGACATTTCTCCAGTGTACCGTTCTTGAGATATCGCTTTTACAAGCTGGCCGTCCTAAACACACACACATACATGCCATCATGACCGCATAGGTTCCTGATGCTATTGCATCATAACCAAAATCTTATTCTGTTAAGGAGATATTCATGTTTAACGCTCTGTCTTATTTGTGTAGAAATGACTGGTGTAGTTAGTCTACTATGGACGCTTGGCGCCCTCATCCTCACATTCTTAGCACTTGTTAATGTATTATATACCCCCCACCCACTTCATTAAAATTTGAAAATTTAGTACATCTTGCCCCCACTTTTTAGATGAAGCTATGCTCCCCCTCCCTCCCACTATATAGATGTGAACTTGGGAGTCTTTCAAAAAACAAGCAAATCTTGATGTCCTTAGAATACCAAGTACAAAAACTGTAAGATCTGATTTTACAGGATAAGTTCTGTGGTGAGACATGTCTATCTTATGTGACAGAACAAAATGACAGAGCTGTGAAGAAACTACTCTAAAATCTTGTTCCATTAGGATAATATTGAGTTTAAAAGATAATGATATGAAAATGAATGATGTAGGAGTCTACATACCCTTACTATCTAAACAATTGCTAACAAATTTTATAGAGAAATCTTCATTTTTTTCACCAAGTACATATCCCCTTTCAGTTTCTTCAGATGGTATATCAGTTTTTCACTAGACCTTGTTTTGGTCGTCTCCTGTCATATCAAGTAGTTTTTAGTCATAGCATGTCTGGAAATATCTTTAGTAAAATAAAGTCTTTCAACGAACACCAAACCAATGATGTTACTGACTAGTCTGATTTGAGTACTTTCTACATATCTCTGACATTAAACCTTAAGTTGAATATCTCCCTAACACAGCAAACTTTCTAACCAATTTCTTCACCATTTTGTTTCTTTTAGTTTAATATAAGATGAACATGTTAACCACTGAACAAATCCTTTTAGTCTCCTGAGGTGACCTGATCTAGGATGGAACCATGGCTGAGGTGACCTGATCTAGGATGGGTGACCTGATCTAGGATGGAACCATGGCTGAGGTGACCTGATCTAGGATGGGTGACCTGATCTAGGATGGAACCATGGCTGAGGTGACCTGATCTAGGATGGAACCATGGCTGAGGTGACCTGATCTAGGAGGGAACCATGGCTGAGGTGACCTGATCTAGGATGGAATCATAACTGAGGTTACCTGTTTGTTTGTTTGTTTGTTTGATGAGGGCTTAACGGCACCACCACAACGAAGGTCAAATTATGCCTAAGAGGTTTGATCATTCTAGAGGTAGGTGAGAAAGGAAACAGGGGAAGAATGAGAGAAATTCACGAACAAAATGTCAGAAAGCTGTGATTGAGAGGAGAGGTGCATGGTTGAAACAAAAACAAAGTAGAGAGGGGATGGAAGAGGAGAATCAAATATGGTTGTAGAGGGAGACATGATGAAGGAAGGAGATAATTTTACCCAGAGGATTTTTTTGGAAGAACTCAGCAATTGAGTTGTGGGGAGCGAGGGAAGCTCTGGAAAGGTTGTACAGGGGGCAAGCAAGGAGAACGTGATGGATTGTGAGGGTGCAATGGCAATTGTTGCAGAGGTTGGGGGTAGCCAATAAGGAGGTGGGAGTGAGTGAGGTGGGTGTGACCAATTCTAAGACGGGTAATATGAACGTTGTCGATACGAGAGAGGTTGTTGATGGTGGATTTGATCGGAATTGTGGGCTGGATGACATGGAGTTTGTTATTAATTTGGGAGTTCCATGAGGTTTGCCAGCAGTCACGAACAAGGGTAGCGATAGGCGGTTTGATGTCAGAGAGGGTTTTGGGAAAAGGGGCAGGGAGGAGGTTGAGAGCAAGCTTAGTGGCTGCATCAGCCCTGTTATTACCTGGGATGCCAACATGGCTGGGTATCCAGAAGAAAAGAATACTTTTCCTGCAAAGGGTGGGAGAAAGGAGTTTTCTCCGGAGGAGGTGCCATGTGAGGTTATTCCTTTTAAGATTGAGTAAAGAAGTAAGAACAGCCTTTGAGTTGGAGAAAATGGCAAAGTGGCTGAGCGGAGAGTATTCAATAAAGTTGAGGGCAAGGAGAATGGCCTTAGCCTTGGCTGAAAAGATTGATGAGTCAGTCGGGAAGTCTGCTACTGAGGGTGATGTCTTGGATGACGGCAGCAGCAGCTGTCTTGTTGCCTTCCTTGGACCATCAGTATAGATGGAGGTGTAATTTGAGAGTTGGTCTTTGATTTGGTTGTGGAGATTGATGAAGAGGTTAGGGTGGGTTTGAGTTTTGTGATGAGTGGAGAGGCCCAGGTGGACAGAAGGGAGGGGGTGGCCCAAGGAGGGAAAGTGGGCCAGAAGAAGGTGCCGAGTGGTGGGGTTGATGCCGAGATGGTAGAGGTTTGATTTAATCGTAAGCTGAAGGGAGGATAGGGTTTTAGTTCTATTAAAGAGGGTGGAGAAATTGAGATACCTAATGAGGTTGTAAACAGGGTTCTGGGTGTTGGTGAGGACTCTAAAAGCATAGGAGAGGCTAAGCTTTCTACATCTAAGTAGAAAGGGGGGTTCGTTGGCTTCAACATGAAAGCTGGTGATTGGGGAGGTCCTGTAAGCACCTAGACAAAGCCTGAGGGCTTCATTTTGGATGGTGTTTATGTGATTGAGGTATGAGTTGTGAGCGACACAGTAGACAATATTGCTGTAGTCAAGCAGTACGAATGGTGAGCCTGAAATTTTTTTAGAAGAGCATAGTGGTTCAGACCCCAAGTGGTGTTGGAGAGGAGTCTGAGGATGTTGAGGGAGCTGTTGCATTTTAGTTTCAGGTTGGTGATGAGGTGATCTAGGATGAAACCATGGCTGAGGTGACCTGATCTAGTATGGAACCATGGCTAAGGTGACCTGATCTAGGATGGAACCATGGCTGAGGTGACCTGATCTAGGATGAAACCATGGCTGAGGTGCCCTGATCTAGAAGGAACCATGGCTGAGGTGACCTGATCTAGGATGAAACCATGGCTAAGGTGACCTGATCTAGGATGGAACCATGGCTGAGGTGACCTGATCTAGGATGGAACCATGGTCCCTCTGTAGAAAAAAAAAATGCTATAAGATTTGATTCTGAACAAAATTTCTTCCATGAAATGCAACATCAAATTCTGCTATCTTCATAAATCTTTTATTTCAAAAAGATTTGTAAGAATGCCAGTACATCTCTTTGTTCCTTCTTGTGTAACTACTTTCTAATCTTTTTTTATACAAAGTACAATTTTGCACTACTTGAACAAATGAAGTACAAAATAACAAAATCTTATCATGTGACTTTCACTCAATAACATGGACAAATATTGTATATAGCAATCTGCTTCTAATTGACAAATATAGTTACTTTTATTGAAATATGACTTATCTCTTGTCCACAATATTTACTTAAAACTGGAAAAGAATATTTCAAAAATAAAGGGGAGTACAATAAAACTCACTGATATTTTGCACAGATAAGCTTTAAGTAAGGCTGACTGTTTACTTCTCCACGTTCACTAGATCTTGCTTGATTTTACTGAAATCGACTGTTTCTCCTGTTGCTGCCTCAAATACTTTCACAATGTCATCACACGTCGTCTCAAAATGGGTTGTTGCATCATAGGAAGATGTAATAAAAATCTAAAAGAAAATTGCAGATCGTACATAAGGTTCATGGTATCATATCTTATTAACAGAAAATAATGAAAAAACAAATCTATTTAAGAACTTGGAAAAAATCATTCGCAATAATGCAGCAATTGAGTAGAAAGGAATGGTAGCCCCTACAAGTCCTGAGTTAAAAGTAAGGTTTGGGGCTCCCAAGCAATATCGCTGTGATATGCTTGTATGGGGCCCCCCCACATCAAATTTCCCATGAGCCACCAAAGGCCCTAACTGCGATACTGATTACTTGACATAACAATTCCTTGCCTATCAATCAGTATGTAACTGACAAGCTGGGACGTAAATGCCAAGGGAATAGTTAAAGTAATAGCTCAATGTCGACATGTTGGTTTTAGATTCCATGAGATGGAGACACAAGAGTTAGGTGAGTACCAGTTCTTACAAACATAATTATGTTTTGTGTTTATACCATTATGCCATATCAATCATCAGAATGAATCCGCTATGCGAGCAAGAAGTTGCAAATAAACGACATACTTAAAACAGATCAATCTTCAAAGTGCTCAAAAATTCAGGCAAGTTTTGCTGAACTGGTTTAACCATACAATAGCTAAAACTATCACAAAATACTGTGCATGTTGATCCAAAAATAAGCAGAGAATAATCCAAAATGCGGAAAGTAAATTGACTTTTAGGCTAAAAAAAACTAGCCAAAAATGAAGACACATGGTTCACATGCACAGATACAGAAATAAAATACAAGATACTAATTTTAACTGTTTGGGATTATCTTCCTAAAGCTTCCAACATGATATAGTACACAGATCATTGGCACACATGCATCAATTCAGGATTTGGGTGAGCTATTTGTGTGAAGTCAGAATAACATGCAACTAGAACGGTAAATACTGTCATGGTTCGCATGCCCATGCAAATTGACACCCATATCATATGACCCGGCCAATTATAAAAATGGCATCTCACACTAAGTCCCACATGGTATCCCATGTACCACATGGCATCCCATGTACCACATGGCATCCCATGTACCACATGGCATCCCACCCCATGTCCCACATGGCATCCCACCCCATGTCCCACATGGCATCCCATCCATGACCCACATGGCATTCCACCATATCTCACATGGCATTCCATCATATGTCCCACAGATCATCTAATCCTTTGACCCACATGGCATTCCACCCTATGTCCCACATCCCATGTCCCAAATGACATCCCACCTCATGTCCCCATGACATCCCATGCCTTGTCCCACATGGCATTCCACCATTCTCCCACATGGCATTCCACCATACAGTGTCTCACATGACATTCCACCATATGTCCCATAGCATTCCACCATATGTCCCACATGGCATCCCATGCTATGACTCACATGGATCTCATCCTACATGTATGTCCCACATTAATCCAACCATATATAGTGGCTTCCCACCTTATATTCCATATGGCACACCGCATGACATCCCTCCCTATGTCCCATGGCATCCCTCCTTGTGTCCCGCATCAGTGGCTTCCCACCTTATATTCCATATGGCATCCCACCATATGTTCCACATGGTATCCCTCCCAATGTCCCAATGACATCCCACTTTATGTCCCACATGGCATCACATCCCATGTCCCAATAGCCTCCTACCCTATGTCCCACATAGCCTCCTACCTTATGTCACACATGGCATCTTACCTTATGTCACACATGACATCCTACCTTATGTCACACATGGCATCCCAACCTATGTCACACTCTGTGTTACTCGTGGCATCCACCATGTCCCACATGGCATTCTACCCTGTTCACATGGCATCCCACCATGTCCCACATGGCATCCCATCCATGTCCACATGACATTCCATAGGCTCCATAAAAGTCTCATCCTAGCTATCACAGTTCCTGATTGAGCATACTATGTATGAAAGTGTCAGTTCATATAATAACTTATGTGCAAATGACTTGTTGAAATGGGGTGGGATGCCATGTCCCACATGACATCCATGTCCAACATGACATTCCACCCTATGTCCTGCATGGCATTCCACCACATATCCTACATGGCATTCCACCCTCTTCCACATGGCATCCCACCCCATGTCCCACATGAGTATCCCACCCTATGTCTCACATCGTCCCATAGGCTCCATAAGAAGTCTCATCCTAGTATACAACATGGTAAATATTATATTATATGTCCCTCATGGCCCCCATCCATGTCCCACATGGCATCCCCTCCCTATGTCCATATGCAATCACATCCTGTCACACTCCTTGACTAAGCATACTAAATAAAAAGTCTGGTCAGGTCATAGACTGTAGCAACTTTATGCAAATGACCACAATAATAAAGGTGGAGTTTAATAATCATGCCTGATACAACCATTAGTGCCCAATTTTTTGAAGAATTTTTAAATCTCCAGTGCTACAAGAGAGACTTGAGGATCTCTGAAGAATATTGGAAAATTATATCATTTTACAGTTATCTTCTAAGAAAATATCAAATGTTTTGTAGATTTTTTAAGGAAACTAGTCTTCAATCCTGTCTTAAGTATCTATAAAAAACTTTAACATTTTATAAGGAAATTCTAACCTTCCTTAGGGATATCTGAAGAAACTTCAACTTTTTCTGAGGAATTCTCAAAAAACTTTTAACATTTCTGAGGAAATCTCAGGACAAATCTGTGGCTGGCCGGCCGGCCGGACGGCCAGACGTAATCGCCATTACATAGGTTCCTCTAATGCTTCGCATGCGAACCAAAAATACACAGATTTCTGATAAAAAGCACAAGTTCACATGCATTACAAATAAAATATTTGCAGGACTATTACTTCCAGCTGTTTATCGTTTCCTTCATAAATAACAAAGCTTCGACACCACTTACATTCGAATTTTTGCCATCATCGATTGGTTCCAACAAATCACTGACTGCATAAAATTTTGTCTTAATACTGCCCAGGAGTTTAAGACCTGGCTCCAACTCATTCTCTGGAGTTTCTGTTTCCACCGTTGTCGAAACAGTTGCAACATAGAATGTCTGAGCAGCAACATTGTGTGCAGAGGAAACACATGAAATGTAAATATCTATGAAAAAAGAAGGTGTTTTTATCTTTTAAACAAGTGTTGATGGGTAGGGCAGACACTTTAAGAGCAACATTTAGTCAGCTTGTGCCAGAGAGATTAAATCAAACATAACTAAATAGTGAACAGGAGGAATAAGTAGAAAGGATTGTATCAGGGGGACAGCATATATTAGAGTTAAGAGAGATTGTCTGATCGCAAGTTATGTTCAACCAGAGCAGCAATGCAACAAAATGTCACTGTTTGTCTGTAACTCAACAATTTCTACCTTAGCAGTCTTGATCAAACTAAACGAAAGATAATCCGAGATTTCTTAGGACTTAAGAACACCTGTGGTATCTCTTGACACTTCAACAGTGACAAACTAAATCCTGGCTAATAAACTGATGCAGATCCAAATCAATTCCCCCAAGAGAACAGGTAAAGAAGATAGGTTTCAAAATTCACTTCCAGCATTGAGCTGCTTGTCCTAGAATGATGTGAAGTGGCCAAGGATAGGACAAGAGTTGACTAACAGGAGAGACTGCACCATGATCAATTAACCCTTAAAAAGATAAAAGAAGTAAATATACACAGAGCTTCTTATGCTGAATGAAAAATCCCTAAATCCACCATGAATTCTTTTACTTGAATTAAATACTTTCCTCTAAAAAGAAATCAAATTTTAGTACATGATGTGAGCAAAATACAGAGCGAAAATGTGTTTTTCTTATGCAGCAATGGTGAACTAAAAAAGGTCCTGCTGAGGAACCATTCGCAGAAGTTTTTTGGACTATAAACAGTGGCTGCAGAGACTTCTGCTTCAAACTCAAGTAATCATCCTAAATCATCCAAATTACTCTGTGACTATGCATTCTGTTTATTTAGGGAAAAATGTTTAGGATACAAATTCATTCATATTTAAGGTCTACATAAAGTCAGACCTGGTAAAGAGCCTTGGGAAAATACGAATTTGACAGAATGAAATATTTTTTGGGTTTAAAAAAGATGAAAAAAAATAAAAGATATCTATTGGAAGCTTTTGAATGCCTGATATTTAAACTGTGGGAAGCTCAAAAACATTTACCATAAAGTTTAAGATAAAACAGAAGCAAATTAGAGGATAAACAACAAGAGAAATTTGATCACTTACCAGACTTTCGGCCAACTTGTTTCTGAGGAATGATAATCTGTGTGGAAGCAGTATTTCCAGTGTTTGGAATGTTATGATTCAGAATGCAGATGCAACGAACAACTCTTCCAATTTTTTTCACTCTATCTGGGAAGTAGGACGGATCAGCTATGACCATCGAGCACTTTGCTGTTTCACCAGCCGAAGTGACTCCAACCACCTTGCCATCTTCCATCTTAACACCATCAAAAGGCTTGTCCAGCATGTAGGTTCCTCCGTATATGGCTGACAATCTACATCAGAAAATATTCCAATTTTAATTCCCGGAAATGCCTGCCACATTTAAATTGGACCTTTTCAACTACCAAGGTGATTAGGTACTAACAATTCACAGCATACATGACCTATGTCAAGCTTTATTCTCACTAACATACATGTGCATAGATGCAATAAATCTAATGGCATTTGCTTACACAGTGACCCAAATGGGTAATTAATTCGATTACCAGAACAGATAAATAAACTATATCCTTTAGAATAGATGTACATTATCAGAGGCAGTGGCTCATCCCTTAATATTTTGCTTTTTAACAAAATCTGATTACCAGCACAACTAATTATTATTGTCACTGAGAATATAGTACAGGCTTGAAGGTATAGGCTTGACGCTGTCTATCATCTACTGGGGTAACATGTGCTGGACTGGTTTCCTGTCCTTCAGCTTGGAAGGGTCATGTGGCTTATTCAGCCAGTGTTTATATCTCCTTTCCATGGTGCTAAGCCGATGGAGTACTTCACTCCCTCGGATGGGATACCAGTCCAACATGGATTGACTCCCCATCCGAACTGGTACTTATTTCACAACAGAGTGAACTGGAGCAAATGGAATAAACTGTCTTGTTCAAGGAAACAAAACAACACTCTGGCTGAGATTCGATCCCAGTACCTGTTGAGTAAGAGACCGAAGCCCTGATCACTGGGCCACTGCACTCCTGAACAAGTACAAGCATTGGCCTTATGAGACTGAGCTCAAACCAATAACTATACTTAACTACAAAGTAACTAAAAACGTACTGTATAGATAACAGATGGTGCAGTGTCAATAAAATAATGCTGAAGATCATATTACATGCTGATTTACTCGAAAATGCACAAAATATGTTAAAGCAGGTATTTCTTGTGAAAATAACTGATTACAAAAAAAACAACAGAAAACTAAAATGTCTTGTGATTCCGATGTATCATTTCATGGTTGTTTGATTTTCAAGCTTTATACTAACTAGCATTGCATATCATGAACTAAAATATTAGCACTTTCTAGAGTGCATTCCTCCACCAGTTGCAATTCCAACATGCCTAGAATAATTTAAGACTTCATTTGATCCCCATACCCAATATAATCTACCTCAGAAATCCTAGGCCCACCAAGATTCATCCCCAAGCTTTGATCTGTAATTCACATTTGCAATCTGAACACTTGAAGATTATCTTCTGACTGGATTTCTTACAAGGCCATATCATTGTTTTCAGTTTTATTTAAGTGAAGCATCATTGCTCAAGCTCTATTCAGCCAGGATTCACTTTCCATCATTTTCTATTCATGGCAGATACCAATTGTATCATTTTCACTGATTCCAGAGAACACTTGATGTAAGTCTCTTTGAGTCCAGAAAATTGATTGTTTGGATCTTCATTCAGAGCACACAGTCATTGTTCAGCACATTCCATAGGAAAGTTTCAACTTATGTCTTGACAACTTATGTCTTGACAGATCTCATCCTAAAACATCCCCACCCCCAATTTCTGCCCTTCCCCTTTTCCAATTAGTCCCAAATTCTAATCACTTCTTCATGAAACAGTTACACAACCACACACCAAATTTAAGCAAAATCCAATCATCAGTTCTTGAGATATCTTGATGACTGACAAACTGACCTTAAAATGTCCCCACCCCTCCATTTTCACCCTTCCCCTGTTCCAATGTCTCAAATTTTAATCACGTTTTCCTTAGGCAGTAACAAAACCACACACCAAATTTAATTCATCCAGTCATCAGTTCTTGAGATATCTTGATGACAGACAAACAAACAAGAGGCAAAAACAGTCCCCACCCCTCATTTGCACTCTTCCCCTGTTCTAATGTTTCAAATTGTTATCACTTCTTCCTTAAGCAGTAACAAAAAGACACACCAAATTTGATTCAAGTCCAGTCATCAGTTCTTGAGATATTTTGATACAAACAAACAGACAGACAAACAAACAAATTTACAGAGGCGAAAACATAACCTCCGTCCAACTTCATTGGCGAAGGTAAATATGCTAAATAAAATATATTCATAAGCTATTCCCGTCATGCAATGCATATCAATAAATTGAACTTGACAACATTACAAGTATGATGCAAAGTATGCATACGGTTGCATATTTATCACTGTCTGAAGAATTTTACATAATGCCCCACCTACATGACATTGCTACCGACACAATAGGTCACATACTAGTAAACGGACCATAACTCATCTTTTTCCCCCAATTTTTTTTTGTTAATTAAGCCACTCCCTCCACTTAGTAATATGCATCACAACACCACCAAAAACAATAGGGCACACAAATGAACAATGGGTTGGTTATCTGTGTACCACATATGACCTGTATCCAATGTACTGTCCTGCAGTTAATGTGTTTACAAGCTCCTTTCAGCAACACCATATTTAGCCCTGCCCACTATAAATATATTATTCATATTCAACAATTTTACACCATGAATATGTATATACTATGAGAATTTAAAGATTTTTAGATTAAGCCCCACCTACTCATTGATATACATGACATCAACACCAAAACCAATAGGGCACATATACAGACCATGTGCTATCTGTGTACCACAAATGACATTAATCTAGTTTATGGTTCTTCACATATCATGTTGTTAAAATATGATCATTTCCAGACTTTTACATCAAGCCCCATAAATGTTCATGACATCACCACCAAAAACAATACCGCACATCTAAAGACCATGGGCTATCTGTGTACCACATATGACATGAATGCAGCTTATCATTCTTTTTCAGCTCTTTTCAGCAAAATCATGTTAAGCCTGCCCACAACATATACACACTAGCTAACATCATAATCATAACAAATATGAAACAAAACAGACAAGCGGTTGTTAAATATGGGTATTTCAAGATTTTTACATTAAGCCCCACCCACTCATTAACATCATCACCAAAAACAATAGGGCACATCTGCGAACTATGGCCTACCTATGTACCATATATGACATAAACACAATGTGTCATTCTGGAGATTTCGTGTTTACGAGCTGCATTAAGCAAAACCACATTCAACCCCGCCCACTATGCATATTAATGAGATTTGAAATTTTTACACCATGAGCATGTGGACATTACCTAACAACATTAATATACCAAATATGAAACAAAACAAGACTAGTTTTTGTTGATATTTACCCCGTCAAGCGTAGCGGAAATATTTACGAGAGTTATACTTACCTTCCATGCTATAAATATTAGAGCTGTGACCGTTTAGCGTGTACTCGCTACACGCTCGCAAATCTTGTAAACGTTTACTAAATACTTCATTGCGAGTAATCGTTTTTCACACATTATAGGCCTAGTGTCTTGCCGTTGAAAATCAATATTCATGATTCAAATCACACACACATTCGGCTGACAAAATTCCAATCAATGTTTTTTACAAACTGTAAACCTAATTAGCATAATCTTTTTTTAAATGTGCGAATCACAAATGCGCAGTAATCACCAATGAATGGGGATATTATGCACTTTAATTTCACTTTTGAAAACTGAGTAATCTAACTTGTAAAATGCACGCGAATGTGCAGCAGTAAACAGTGAAACTAACAATAGGCCTAACGTTAGGCCATAAGGCTTTAAATCACCCCATAATCAAGGCCCGTTTCATCGACCAAAAAACACTTGAATCGTGACAATCAGTACATTTACATGTAAATATTACCTGATGAGTCAAATAAATTTTGCAAGAAAGAAAAAATATTGCATAATAAATAAACAGAAAAAGGTTTTAACAAAGCTAATATTCTGCATGCTTCGCAAAGAAGGCCATTTTTTAGAGGACTTATATTTCAGAACTTCCTGGTGGTGGTGGCGTAGTTTTGAAATGTTTTGGCGAGGTATATCATAGGCCTCAGTATGCAAGATTTTCACAGAGCTTTGAAAGCCGTGAGCGAATAGGACAAACAAGTTCTGCGATGTTGAGTTTAAATGACATTGAAAGGAAGTTATTTATTCTTGCTAAACTGAATTTCCATGCATATTTTCCATAAAAATGATGATTTGTACTGTAGAAGTAAACTTTTTACGATTTTGAAAGCAAAACTCAGCGTCTATTTGGGCAATGCAGCCAGTTCTTTTGCCATACTAGTTGCGCGATTTTTTTACTTCGCCTCGTACTTTTGGAGCAATTTTGGTGTATTTTTGAAAATTACGGTACTAAACTCGTGTACACGATACACGCTCGCTTTTTTTGGCGTGTACACGTTTACCAAAATCCCTAAACGTTCACAGCTCTAATAAATATGCAATCTGGTCCAATGACCTGATTCTAACGCACTTCTAACCAACCTTAAAAACGTACTTACCAGCCCAGGCTAATCTCCATAATACCTCTAACATCCCCAACTTAACATTCCACTGAGGCCTGAATGAGAGGGGAAGCAGGCCAGGATGCATGGAAGGTACGTATAACTTTGTAAATATCCCCGCTATGCTTAAGGGGGGAAATTTACTTCTAAGTTATATCTAACCTTTCATGCTAAAAATATGCAATCAGATTGTAACTGAGGAACAGAAGAAAGGGGGTTCAAGTTGAATCCCAATTTTCAAAAGGCTGGTCCTGATACTCGCACTAGTTTTATCCTACTAAAAGGATTAGATTCTTTATACTCAAGGACGGAAAACCTCGGAATAGGAATGACTAAACCATAGAAAATAACTCCTAGTTACAGTCAAACCGAACAGGTCACTACCCGTTATCAGTAACTGAGGCAATCGCCGAATGAACCTGAGTTAGGTAACTCAGAAAACATACCAATCAAGAGAGCATTTGGACACAATATAAACATCAAAGTAGTGTTTAGAATAACGCAAAAAAACTCACTGAGTTCGTCCACGAGACAGAACCAGTTAGTAAGAACGCGATAGGGAGAAAATCCCGAACTGAGAAAAGAATCCGCTAGCACGTATCCTTGCGTGCTACACAGAAGCCTGGATATTAAGGAGTCCATAAAAGTAGGCAACATCTTACCATAGATAATTTTCTTTTTATGTCCATGCCTGGGCTCAGGTGAGAAGGAAAGAAGTGAGAAGTAAGGGAAGGATGGAAACTGTCCTCTGTTAGCACTTCCTGCTTCTTTCTCGAACCCTACTCTGGGACCTGCTCCTCTGTGGAGAGGACTGTGGGAGAGAAGTGAGCGAAATGCCCAATGTCAACGAAACCCGCAGGTGGAGTGCTGTTGAGCATGGTGGATGAGGTGGGAGGAAGAGGACTATCGAACGGTGCTTCCCTTTCCCGCTCTTGCGGTGACTTTTTTTAAGTGCCACCCATTAAGCCACGCGTGGTCAAGCCACGCCACTATGTCTCAGTCATTGTATAGTGTGCAAGTCTGTAGGGGATCACCTGGTTAGCTGTCATAGCACGACTCGTGGGTAAACCCTGGGTCGAATTAACCGACCTCTTGCCAATGCCGTACTTGGGTGCGTCAAGAGGGTGCCGGGCTATGCTGGATACCCTACTTAAGTTGTCCAAGTCGCCAGTGAAGTGCCGTAAAAATTGGGAATTTTTTTTCTCTGGTCATTAGCTCCGATAACTATTTTTAAATTAGGGTTAACGTACGTGGTATGCTCAATTGGCTGTTAACTCTGGAAAGCTCTTGCAACAGTGGTACTGTGGAGCCCATGGTTACCGCTGTGGAAAGTATAAGGAGACCATTGTCTTCGTATAGTGTCAGCATACAAAAACATTGCCGAGATGCTATGCAATGACCGAGGAGCAACGTGGCAGGCCTGACTGCACTTGTCACCTCGTGCTGTTAAAGTCTGACATCAGAGTAACAGCGAAGGAAGGGGGCATTAGCTGATCCATGCAAAAGGTATTGAGGAAAAACTGTCTCCTCGCTACGTTGTTCAGGTGTCCACCGTAGAAGCAAGACCTTGCTGGTGTGAGTCTAGGTTGGCTACGAAAATGTTTAAACTTTACTGATGTAAACCGATAAGTAAACCCGGCTGGTCTGGGTCTGACTGGTACTATTAACCCTGACTAACGAGTTAGAATGCAAGCCTTATACTAAATGGGCTTTGAGCCGTAAGACGGTCATGGGTCATAAGACCGCCAAGCCGTAAGCCGTTGGCTATGGCCCTGGAGATAACTATCACCGTACACAGAACAGGAAGTTAACTTATCAAAGCCCATTTGCCTGAAAAGGTTAATCAAAATGGTATTTTAACGTGCATTGTAAGCAATTCAGGCCGTTATGTTTAACAGGTTCTAGCAACCATAGAAACGTGGGGCCAGTGGCTACGGACTGTTTGGTATGAACTTAGTTAAGGTATTTTAATATCTCGTTAACATACATCTTATACTATACGGGTCATTAACATTGGACCGGTTGTTGCAACTGTTCCGATATAGTGTTATTGTGCGGCGTATACTATACGGGCCGTCAACGTTGTACCGGCTGTTGCAACAGTTGAACTGTGTAGCCGGTGGATATAGTTCGTCCAGTTATAGACTTCATTAAATTATTTTAGTGTGTCGTTAACGTACAGCGTACGCTACACGGGCCATTAACCTAGACAAAGGTCAGTAGTTATTGTAAAAAAATGTTAATGTCCTGCATATACAATACGTGTCGTCAACTTGAAACAGGCTGTTGCCGTTGCGGAACCGCGTTGCCGCTGGTTACTCATATCAGCATCTTAACATGTGCTAAGTTGATTAACGTATAGCATATGCTATACGCACCGTTAACTTCAGAAGGTTGTAACAACCTTGGGACTGCAGAGCCTATGGCTACGGATGTGGAGAAAACTTATACTGTACGGGTAGTTAACTAACAAGCCGTAAGGTTGCGTAAAACTGCTTAATGGAGGCGTTAACGTATAGCATAAACTATACGTGCTGCTGTCTTTAACAGCTACACCAAATGTGGGACTGTGTATCAAGCGGCCACCTATGCCAAAAAACTAACTTACACGGAGTTACTTTTAAAAGGGGGGTTTAACATACTACGCATACCGTACCCCAATCACTGGGGGTGAATTCACAATAGTGTTAACATACTATGTATACTACACAAGTCATTAACTCACTTAAATTCAATTCAGCACTGAGCCATGAAGCTAGTGGCTACATGGGGGGGACTACCGCCGTACTCAGTACACATCCCTGTTAAGTATCGCAGAAGCCGCATGGATTTACAATAGCGTCAACGTGCTACGTATGATCTACGAGCCGTCTACCCAGTTTCCTCTGTTCACCACGAAGCTACAAAACTAGTGGCTATGTGAGGGGGACTTTTATCGTACTCGGTACGCGTCCCTATCGGAATAGCTATTAGTAATAGTGAACCGCCTAAATATACAATAGCGTTAACGTACACCATATTTTATACTAGTCGTTACCTCAGTATACTTCTATTCACAATGGAGCCACGAAGCTAGTGGCTATGTGTGGGGTACTATTGCCGTACTTAGTACGCATCCCTGTTGGTATAGCAAAAAGTACACTGGAGCCATATGAAAATACAGTAAGAGTTCTGGTGCTATGTAAGCTATACGCGCATTTAACTCCGTTTGCTTCCATTTACCACGAAGCTACGAAACTGGTGGCTACATGTGCAGACCCGTTCACCGGAGCCGTATGGACCAGTAAAGCTTGGATACGGAGCCGTATGGACCCATGCGGAGCAATGCAATTAAACCGTATGGAGCTGTAAGGCCGTGTCACGGACCTGTGTAAGCCCATGCCATGGGGCCGTAAGGACCCTTACGGAGCCATTCAGCGATGCCGTATGGACCGGTAAAGCTTGGATACGGAGCCGTGTGGACCCTGAAAATTGGATACGTAGCTATATAGACCCATACGGAGCGGTGCAATGGACCTGCATGGAGTCGTAAAGCCATATCACGGACCTGTATGGAGCCATGAACCCGTGCCGTGGAGCTGTAAGGACCCTAACGGAGCCGTTCACCACAGCAATGTAGACCCGTATGGACCCGTGGAAGTAATCTAATGGCTCTACAGCGAGCCGTATAATTACTTGTAACTCACTAAGGATGCCTCCTCTTGTGACTCTACCGGGCCTACACGGAACCATGGTCCACAGCGGTGTAATAAGGAGTCACCCACTGCACCCCACTGACTCAGTATCTATCATTGAGACGTGGGCACTAGTACAGTGTGGTTTATTCTAAGTTACGTCATTAAGACGCAACTTAGCTAGTCAATACAGTTTCAGAAATCACACATCCGACAGACATCTGCCCGCAACCCAGCCGACTCAGTAGCATCGAGTCGGGCCCCCAGGGGTAAGTTAGTAATAGTTAACAAAGTAAACTACTGCCCTCAGACCTCCGCGGCTCAGACCTTTATCTATAAAAAAATTAAAAAAACCAAGAAAATGCATGAAATGTAAGATCTTCAAATGGCAGGGGTGGCGTAGAAAACACAAACCACTGTGATCTTGGTGTCTGTGGAGATGAAAAAAAAAGGTGAATTCTTTCTGAAATGGGGGGTGCAAGGGAGACCCCGTCAAGGTCTCTCCAGCACCCCTTTAATCGAGTTCATAAATTAAAGACTGTCTCAATTATATACAAAAGGTATGACCTCTTGCTCTGTTTAATAAGGCTCTGTTGTAATAACTGTAGCCCCTTGGAGCTGGTTGAAGCTGACATCTCACTCATCCTGTGGTGATGTCGCCCTCTTGCGCATGTGCAAACATCGAAACGAGAAGTTGGCCTAATGCATACGAGAACCTGTACTGAAGACATCCTAACATGTTAATACATATGCACTGTATAACGTTAGCCTATCCTCGTGGTAGGGCAGGGGAGTAGAATGAAAAACACTGTGACCAAGGAAATGGGGTCCTCTAAACAAGCACACCATGTACTCTAGGAACTAAAAACACCCGCTGAGAGAGTGGGACTCATACCAGCCATCCGTTTTGCACGAATGAAAGTAAAAACACTCTAACCTAAGTGTAAACTTAATAGGGAAAGTCCTGTGAGTCGGACTGAAAATCTCTCGGTCCCATGGCCACCTCGTCTTACCTCAGGGGACTTGAAAAGGCTAGAAGAAAATGCCAAACAGCATAAAAACCTGCATGGTAGGAGCTGCAAGGATGAAAATTGTTAGAAAAAGGCGAAAATTTAAAGCAATTTCTCGGCCAGTTCCAGCGATGCACTAAAAAGAAGTGAGGGATGTTAGAGGTATAATGGAGGTTAGGGCTGGGCTGTTAACATTTTGAAGGTCGGTTAGATGTGCATTAGAATCAGGTCATTGGACCAGATTGCATATCTATAGCATGGAAGGTAAGATATAACTTGAGGTAAATATGAGCATTTCAAGATTTTTACATTTAGCCCCGCCACTCATTAATATGCGTAACATCATCACCAATACAATAGAGCACATCTGTGAGCCATGGGCTACCAGTGTGCCACATATAATGAATCCACTGTATTGTTCTTGAGATATCATGTTTACAAGCTAGGCATAACACATACACACAAACACACCCACCCACGACAATTGGACCAAATGGTGCCCCTTACCTTGCAAAGCCTTGAGGCAATTCTCCAAGTCCATATAAAGGATATAAGTATGGTGATTTTCCATATCGGTTCAGGGAGGATGTATACAGCTGGATCCTCTTTATTGTTGGGGCACAGGGTAAATCCAAATATCTGGAAACCAAAAAATAGGACACATATATAGCTTGTATATCAAATACCAGTGAACAATAAATAATCAAATTGTTAATTTGCTACAAGCACAAATTCTTAGAAAAATATATTTTGTCCTATATTCAAGAGTTGAAATTATTTATAAAATTTCCCCCCAGTTCTAAATAAAGGTGTCGAAAATCTACCCATAAAAAATTGTGACAGAAATAATATTAATGTAGTAAATACATTTTTAAATGCTTCCCTCTTTCATAATTTAATGTACTATTCATCGCAAAATTACATGGAAAAGGTAGGGGGAGGGGAGGGGGTAGAGCACACATTTACCACATATACTGTTGCTTACTCAATTAATCTATCGACAATTTTGTTCTTCTTTTTTTAATGAAAAGAAACTTTCTTTCTGTGAAATCCACTTGAAACTGTGGATTTGCTCCAGGTCTGCTAAATGCTACCCCATGAGCACTACAATAATATTCATTGACTTCATTCTTTTATTACCCCAATTTATCTCAAAGGGTGCTTACTGTATGGCACTTTCTTCCTGCCTAATACAGCCCTCGGAGAAACAAAGATTTGCAAGGAAATCTTAATCAGCTTCTACAAGAGAAACTTGATAATCTCAGCAATAATTTTGAGAAGTATAACATGTTACAGATTGTCTAATAAGAAAATACCAAATTGTTTGAAGAATTTCTAATAAAACATTTTAAAACAAAATTTCAACCTTCAATGAGGATTTGTAATGGAGAAGTTTCAAGTTTCTAAGAAATTCAGACAAAGATTTTAAAGATATCTGAGGAAAACTGTGGACAGCCGCACAAATTACCACGACACGGGATTGCATTATATCTCTATTACTCGCCAACATTTTGGTACAACGAATTATGCATTTTAATATGTTTAAAATTAGTTTTGTAATGTTTTACGGCGAGGTATCATAGTATGCAAGATTTTCAGTGAGTCTTAGCGAGCACGGCCAAAAAGTTATGAGATGTTGAGATTACATGACATTAAAGAGAAGTTTTCTCTTCTTTCTAAACTGAATTTTCATGTACATTTTCCATAAAATTATTATTTATACTGTAGAAATAAACTTTTTACGATTTGGAAAGCAAAATTTCAGTGTCTATTTGGGCAATGGAGTCAATACTTTTACCATACTGATTGTGCATTTTTTAAACTTATCATCGTAAATTGGAGCAATTTTGGTGTACTTCTGAAAATTACAGTACTAAACGAGTGCGTGAAAATGATACACGCTCACATTTTTTGGCATGTACAGGTTTACTAAAATCCCTAAAAGTTCACGGCTTGCATGAGCCAAAACTTTAAGACCAAAAGTATTGAAACTTTATAGAGGTAAAATGCTAGAAATCAAGTACGATTTTATAAACCCAACCCCACACTCTGCGTTGGTTGAGCTAAAAACTGATAACTTACGCATCATCCCTGTACAGTGCAAATGCATGTCCAGTAAAATCTCCTGTGGCTGGGTCAAGATTGTACTTTACAAATACATCTTTCATTGGAGTGTCAGGAGAGACGCCATTTTGAGTTTTAGGGTCGTCTTCTTTGTAATCGTCACAGAATTTCAGGAACTTGACATACCTCCTTTTCTCAAAGAGACCCATCATTTCTGAAAAGATAAGTGAAAATGTCTTACTTAGAGGCAAGAACGATAACAGACTTGTTTTTTGATCTGTCACTGGTTGAACAATTCCATATAAACCTCTTCAGGTAGCTGGGAAATTTATGCTGCTATCGTTGTTTACTGGTAGGATATCATGTGACTTTAATATCCACTACACACTTTTCGTAGCTTATTACTATATTGCCAAGATTGAAAATCCTTTTAACAGATGGGAAAGATTGGATACTTCTCTTTCCACTGGTGTTTGTGAAGCCACAATGGCCAATAAAAGTAGAGCCATGCTTTTTAATATCTATTTCTGAAGTTTCCCATTTGGTGGTTTGATTGGGGAGGCAAGACAGGATTCATAGAAGTGGGACTGATTGAAGGACACAAGTGTTTTTGTATCCATGGTGGGTAGGTCAGTGGGTAGACTGGGTATTTTACATCCCTTTCTCAACAGCTGTTAGAAATTGGAATGAAGACCATTAGGTATTGGCCCTGGGACATTTAGTTTGCAAAGCTGTTATTTGGCCATGACAAACAAAGGTCTATAGACAGCTTCTGTTTCATTTCCTAAGGAAAATAACGTAAAATTCTACATAGAACTGCCATCAAATCATATAAGTATATATGTTTTTTTTGCTTCACACTTGATCAAAATTCAAGGATTTTCTAATGTATATAAATTTGCAGAGTAACACATGAAGAGTCAAAAAGCTGTAGGTTCAACTTCTGATGGTTTTTGATGGATGCCCCACATATCAACCCATTCAACTGAGATCCACAGGGACCATCAATGTCAAAATTTCATTCTGAAAGTTTTCCATCTTGACCACAATCTTGAGAACCAGGAAGTAATCTCCAACTCAAGAAATGAGTTATCCACTGTGCTGTTGTACCTCACAAGCAATACAGTCAGTTGTTACTTACTTGATTC
>JAIGNY010002964.1:560000-587500 GCA_020152595.1 Chiridota heheva
GATGGATTTTTATCAGAAAATAAAGAGCTCTTGCAATGGATTACATCATTAATTTGCATATTAAATTGAAGTAAGCAGGCCTAGAACTTCATGAAGTTGGTATGATTCCTGACTGATTAGATGGGATTTTTGGTTTGTCAAGAATATTTTTACTTACAATTACTTACAAAAATTGATAAAATCATCAAAAATCTTTAAATTTTTAGTTATTTTATTAACAGAAAAAAGAAGCATTGCAAATGCAAGAAACACATTTTGTTGTACAAGGATTTTACCGATTCTTCATATTTTGAATAAAACACGCTAGCCTCTAATAGCCCTCTCCCATTACTTTATTAATAAGGGTTTATTAAAAGAACAGGTAACACCAAGAAACTGCCTTGAAATTGTTAAATTGCAAAGTATTTTACCTCTCTTCTAAATTTTTAAAGACCAACAAGCTAGATTTGGACCAACATTTTACACACACCAAATGTGTGTATCAGAAATTTTTCCACAATCTTAAAAGATACTTTAATAGCACATAACCTTTATGATTTATAGACAGAAAGCAACAACTTGAGCTTGATTGGAAGATAGTATGCTCTACACCATGAAAACAGCACAAAACCAGAACCAACACATTTTGTGGTTCTAATGCTTTTTTTTCATATGCTGACTGATTTGCAAAATTTGTATTAACTGTCATGTTACTGCATATCATTAAATATTTGTTCCATGATGATGAAATTTATTCTTAAGCCACACACACCATGCAGATCAATAAAAATGTTGACATTAGCATTTGCACAATAATTAACAACATTATAATAGCAAGTGTGATGTAAAAATGAATGCTCATTCTATTTTAAGAATTTGTCAGTAAGCCATGATTACTTATTAATATTCATGACAAATGATGACATCACTACCAAAACATTAGAAGACATGTACAGACCAACCATTACCCATCTGTGTACCTGATATAGCATAAATCTGATATAATCTTCATGAGATTCAGTATGGTGTTTACATCATTTACCACTTTCACATTACGAAATGCCGACCATGCATATTAATGACATCTGCTGATAACATAACCATGTACACAATAACCAACAAAATTATCATGCCCAATATGATGCAAAATGAATAGTTGCTGATTTATCACTTTGTCAAAATTTTCACTTTAAGCCCCACCTACTTATTAGTATGCATGATATCACCACCAAAAACAATAGGGCACATCTACAGACCATGGGCTTTCAATGTACCAAATATGACATGAATCAAGATAATCATTCTTGAAATACTGTGTTTACAAACTCTTTTCAGCAAAATCATATTAAGTCTCGCCCACTACGCATATTAATGAAATTCAGCGTTTATACATCCTGACATGTACATACCAGCTAACATCATAATGATCCCAATTATAAAACAAAACAGACATGCGATTGTTAAAATATGAACATTTCAAGATTTTTACATTAAGCTCCGCCTACTCATTAATATGCATGACATCACTATAAAAAACAATATGGCACATCTACGGACCATGGACTATCTATGTACCCACATATGACATGAATCCAGTTTACCATTCTTGAGATATCGCATTTACGAGCTGGTCGTCACATACTTAACACACATACATACACATACACACATACATACATACATACATACAAAAAACCATACACACGCCATCATGGCCACATAGGTTTTTAATGCTATTGCATCAGAACCAATAATAAATAAAAAATGATCATTCTATATCGATTCAAATTTTCTGGCCATATTACAATCAATTTTGTCACATCACATCAAGCAAAACCAATGAATTTCATTATGTAACAAGTAGCTTGTTTTTCAATCCTCCACCGACTTAGTTGAATGGGAGCAGTTGAACATGGCCAAGAGGTGAATCTCTTATCAAAATGAAATTTTATCAAAAGTTACCAGAGGAAAACAGCCTGATAGTTTTCAGTGACTGGATTTTGAACAGAAACTTAACGGATTATATTAAAGATTGTAAGCCGTCTTCTCTAAAAATTCTTCAAAGTTGGATCAGCCATAACTCAAAACTACAGGTGCTACTGATAGAACTTAAAGATGATTCTGTTAAGAATAGGATGTAAACCTATTTCTGGTGAACATACCTTTATATCAAATAATTATACACTTCTACTGGCAAACAAATATTGTGATAATCAATTACCTCGTCCAATGGAGTTAGACTTGCACTATCACCACCATAGTACTTTTTGCGATCCATGTGCAAGACCTTCTTGCCATTCACCGAGAACAAACCACTGAGGACACATTCCTGCACACAAGAGAGAGAACAAATAAATGACTGATTAAGGCAATCAATTAACAGTTATAAATGTAAATAATAGATTGGTAACTGTCCACTTCCAATAGAAGATTTATTTTAATACCATTTTTAGCTCAACATCCCTATAAGGGATTTGAGCTAATGCGATGTCTAACTTACGAGCAGGGTTCTCACCCGGATACGTTCAGATTTTTGCAGCGTTTATCATATCCTATGCGTCTTTTGGATATTTTGCTGTGTTGCTATGTTTGGCTTAAATAAATCAATATGTTGATGCAAAAACAGTTCATATTGTTGCATAGTTTTAACGAATTCTGCATTCCAAAATTCACATAAAAATCTTTCTAATGCTCGGATTTCACTAAAGCGCAATCCATAGAAATTTAGCATATATAATAACATTGGCTCAGGGAAATACCATCGATCATCCCGATTGAAAGAAAACTATGTTTTCATTGGCTGGAGCATTAAAATACTAAAATACTGTCTTGGAAATATGCTATCGAGCATGATATCCCGTTTGAGATTTCTCCTAATGAGTCCAATTGGCGTATAACTTTTGTCGTTGATAGCTGATTTGGGCTATAAATTGGGTTTAAAAAATCTATTAAAAGCCAAGAATGGCTAAACAGCTCAAATACTGTAGGTTATTTCAACCATATAACGAATGAGATTGAAAATCTGATCGTAAAATCAACAAATTGGCAATAACTAACTGATCAAAAAACACCTTGCATGAGTCCCCTGTAGATCGCATCAGATGCATGTGACCTGACTTGTAGTAATCTTATACACAGTAAATTGTTTGTTTGCAAGGCTACAGACTGTAATACTGTAACTTGTGCATAAATTTAGTGCCTTTTTAAAGAAATTGTTTGTGGTGGGGTGGGAATTGGGAAGAAGGGGAAGGGCAGAACAACAAAACGACCTTTTAGATCAATTTTTGACTTGTTATATTACAATGGGTAACTTTTTAAGAAAATTTTGCTTCATATCCAGACAATTTTCTTCTGATTTTCAGAACATTTTCATGAAATTTTCAATTATCTTCCAGTGGTTTTCTTTACTTTTCAGGAAAATTGGCTATTTTCAGAAAATGTTGCTTTTTTTCCAGGAACTTTTTGGCCAGTTTGGGGTAATTTCCTTCAGTTCGGACAAATTCTTTTCGATTATAGGAAGATTTTCTTCCTTTTTCGGGAAATGTTGCTTTTTTCCGGGAACTTTTTGGCCAATTTGGGGGTAATTTTCTTCAGTTCCGGACAAATTCTTTCGATTATAGAAACATTTTCTTCCTTTTTCGGGAAAATCAGTTATCTGTGATGGGTATCTTAAAGGATTCAGGGGTCAAGTAGATCCATCTTATCAGCTTATATTAAAGGTCTTTTCAAAAGAAAGTTTAAAGAGCGTTTAAGTTATACTTTGTTATAATGATTGCTACTTGGAAGTGTATTTGTGGGATGCTATTAGGCCTAGATGCTATTATTGATTAATTGTGATTCATTAATTGCAATAATTATTTGTTCAGAATGGCTAAAACATTATCAATAGTTAAAATCATGTCTTGTTGCAAGGATGTAAAATCCATCTCGATTTTACACAAAAGTATTTTACTGTTGGTATGTCTGTTTATGATTTCTATTTCACTTAAAAGCAAACATTGTTAATACAATTTTTATCATATTGATGTTGAGGCTTAGCTTTTTAGGCTTACTTGAAAAACAGTTTTCATATATTCAAACGATATTAAAGCTCCCATACGCGGTGGGGCAACTAGAGTCCTGCGGGTTGGCCAGTGTAGTAATGTCGAAACCATGACAGCAAGAGCCCTAAAGTAAGGGGCAGAATGTTCCCCTTTGAAATTGTGCAGACGGGGCAGGAGTTACCCTTTTGAAAGTTGTGGGCGGACCGTTCTGGATCCTGTGGGCAGTACAGTCTGAAAGCGCTCTTTGAAACTTATTTGAAGTTATTCTAGGTCATTCTTCAAGCTTGAAAACAAATAGATATCCACTCACTCACAAATACTACAAAATACATACAGGTTGTCACATACATTTAGTATTCATTTGACATAAATAAACCATAACATTTTACCAGGGGCACCGACACCGAGGGCCGTGGTGGGAGGAGGTATGCCCCCAATAATTTTACAGACCTCCGTGGCAGTGCGGTAAAGCTTCGGCTTTCCTGTCTAGCGTCCTAGGTTCAATTCTCGGTGGGTTTCCAACCAGTGCTCCACAACTGGTTAATAAAACAGCTGTCACAGTGGGAGTCTTGCAGAAATACTTTAATGGAGCTCGGTTGGGATGTTATAAACCTTGGTAAACCTAAACCTAAGCAAGCAATTTCAAAAAGAAGCCTTTTCCTTGTTCGCCGCCTGATACCCATAGATGGAATTTGCCTAACTGACAAAAAAGCCCCCTTTTAAAATAAAAAGAGCCCCCTCAATTACTGTCAAAAAAAATGCATGAAATTGATTATCTGCTCACTCTCCATTTCCCCGAGTTCCTCCAAAACCTCTGGTGCTTTGGGTCCCATAACAAAAATATTGCAGTGTCATTGTTAAGAGGCTAGTCCCGAATCGATTTTGTCCAGAGCCTATAAGGTTTACCCACCCTTCCGGGCATTCCAAAACCTTTGTTTGTTTGTTTGATGAGGTCTTAATGGCACCACGACAACGAGGGTCAAATTGTGCCTGAGAGGTCACATCATTTTAGAGGTAGGAAGAAAAGAAAACAGGGAGAGAATGAGAGGAATTCAAGAACAAAAGTCAGAAAGCTGTGATCGAGAGAGGAGGTGCATGGGTGAAACAAAACAAAGTAGGGAGGGGATGGAAGAGGAGAATTAAATATGGTTGTAGAGGGAAGCATGATGAAGGAAGGAGATGATTTCATCTGGAGGATTTTTTTTTTGAAAGAACTCAGCAATTGAGTTGTGGGGAGCAAGAGAAGCTCTGAGAAGGTTGTACAGGGGGCAAGCAAGGATAACGTGATGGATAGTGAGGATGCAATGGCAATTGTTAAAGAGGGGTTGGGGGGAACCAATAAGAAGGTGGGAGTGAGTGAGGTGGGTGTGACCAATTCTAAGACGGGTAATATGAACATTGTTGATACGAGAGAGGTTGTTAATGGTGGATTTGATCGGGATTGTGGGCTGGATGACATAGAGTTTGTTATCAATTTAGGAGTTCCATGAGGTTTGCCAGCAGTCACGAACAAGGGAAGCGATAAGCGCTTTGATGTCAAAGAGGGTTTTAGGAAAAGGGGTAGAGAGGAGGTTGAGGGCAAGCTTAGTGGCTGCATTAGCCCTGTCATTGCCAGGGATGCCAACGTGGCTGGGTATCCAGAAGAAAAGAACCCTTTTCCTGCAGAGAGTGGGAGAAAAGAGTTTCCGGAGGAGGAGGTGGCAAGTGAGGTTATCCCATTTAAGATTGAGTAATGAAGTAAGAACAGCCTTTGAGTCGGAGAATATGGCAAAGTGGCTGAGAGGAGAGTACTCAATAAAGTTGAGGGCAAGGAGAATGGCCTTAGCCTCGGCAGAAAAGATGGATGAGTAGTCAGGAAGTCTGCTACTGAGGGTGATGTCTTGGATGATGGCAGCAGCAGCTGTCTTGTTGCCTTCCTTGGAGCCATCAGTATAGATGGAGGTGTAAATTGAGAGTTGGTCTTTGATTTGGTTGTGGAGATTGATGAAGAGGTTAGGGTGGGTTTGAGTTTTGTGAGGAGTGGAGAGGCCCAGGTGGACAGAGGGGAGGGGGGTGGCCCAAGGAGGAAAAGTGGGCCAGGAGTAGATGCCGAGAGTGGCGGGGTTGATGCCGAGATGGAAGAGGTCTGATTTAATGCGTAAGCTGAAGGGAGGAGATAGGGTTTTAGTCCTATTAAAGAGGGAGGAGAAATTGGGGTACCTAATGAGGTTGTAAACAGGATTCTGGGTGTTGGTGAGGACTCTAAAAGCATAGGAGATGCTAAGCTTTCTACATCTAAGTAGAAAGGGGAGTTCATTGGCTTTAACATGAAGGCTGGTGATTGGGGAGGTCCTGTAGGCTCCTAGACAAAGCCTGAGGGCTTCATTTCGGATAGTGTTGATGTGGTTGAGGTATGAATTGTGAGCAACACAGTAGACAATATTGCCATAGTCAAGCTTGGCACGAATGGTAAGCCCGAAAATTTTGAGGAGAGCATAGCGGTCCGCTCCCCAAGTGGTGTTGGAGAGGAGTCGGAGGATGTTGAGGGAGCTGTAGCATTTTAGTTTTTAGGTTGGTGACGTGTTGCTTGTAGGTGAGCTTGGGGCCTAGAGTTAGACCCAGGAACCTTGTGTGTTCAACTTTAGGGATGCGATTCCCATTGAGCACAAAGTTCGGGTTGGGGTGGAGGTTGTTTAAATGACAAAAGTGCATGCAGACTGTCTTGTCTTTGGAGAATTTAAAACCGTTATTGTTGCTCCAGACTTGCAGCTGGTTGAGGCTGATTTGGAGCCTATTTTCAACAATAGAAAAGCTAGGGGAGGAGTAGAAGATGGTGAAATCATCCACGTAGAGGGTACGATTGATGCTGGGGCCAAGGTTATTCGCGATGTCATCAATGCTCAAGTTGAAGAGAGTGGGAGAGAGGATGCTGCCTTGGGCGACGCTCTCTTCTTGGGGGTACAGGTTGGAGAGGGTGTGGCCAATACGAACTTGGAACTGCCTGGATGAGAGGAAGTTTTGAGTAAAGATGGGGAGGTGGCCTCTGAGGCCAATGGTGTGAAGTTTGCGGGTAATGCCGTATTTCCAAGTAGTGTCGAAAGCTTTCTCGAGGTCAAAAAATATGGCAATGAGGTGTTCCTTTTTTGCAAAAGATTCCCGGATAGCGGTGTCGAGCGTAATTAAGTGTGCGCCACTGCTAATCAAACTTGTATTCCTTTCCTAACCTTTTGTTGTGCCACTACTAATCAAACTTGTATTCCTTTCCTAACAACCCAAACCTGTCCAATGTAACTCCCCACCAACAAAACAGTCTTATACCCAACCCCAAAACATTTATTGAGCTACTACAGTATTGATGTTCTAGCATCACAACGATATTAAAGCTCCCGCTTGCATTTCCCCAAAATAAACATCAAACATGTATTTCTTTCCTAACCCCAGTCTACTCAAAATAACAACCCACCAACAAAAAACAGACTTAACCACCACCAATATATGTTAAGCTACTACTGTAAATCATTGATTTTTTTGTTTAGCTGTGAGTTGCAATTAGAAGGGAATAATCAAACAATTTGATAAACAAATATACACATTAACATTCAAGATATTCAATGCCTGAATTAACATTACGCTACCTGTTTATGAACTTTCCTTTCTTGAATAATAGCTAATTTTGATACAACTAGGTCTCATATTTATGTGAGTTTACTTTGTTTGCACATTATCACAAAAAATGGTTAAATGTACTTATTTTCTGAACTCAGGGCATACATTAAACCATTGGTACTAGAACTGAGTACATGCCAACCCTCGACAAACCCACTCGCCAGCTCACCAATTGCGAGTAGTTTTCTATCTTTGGCGAGTAAATAATGGATTCATAATAGGTTTTCCAAAGTTGAACTTCTGTTCCTCAACCATAATATTACTAATAATAATGATACAGTATACTGTACCAATGTTTTAAAGTACAATGCAGTTTTTGTCTGTCTCAATGTTCACAAAAATAAGCCACATGAACTTTCATTTTGCACAAATATTAATTCAGTTTTGTGTACTGGGTATAATGATCGGAAATACAAACCCATAAACCATGTGCTCTGGTTTCATTTTCTCATTGAAATCAATGTACGCATTGTTTATTTTACTTTATTCATAATCAATAATTTCTCGCGACCAATTTGCCATTGACTTAAGTGTGTAATTCCCTTGCTTACGATGCATCATTTCCTAAGAATCGTATCGTACGTAATTACTAGGTAAACTATTTTGTGTCACTTTCCAGAGGAATGTATAAAATACAGTACAATTGGGATTATGACTGGGTGGGAATTTTTTTTTACAGTATAGCTGGTGCATGGGCGGCTCACTTTTAAAACTTTTACGGCATGGTTATAAGTACTGAAAACATGTAACAATGCTTGCAAAACAGCTAATTTACTTGCTGATATGTTGTTTCTGCATCTGTTTAAAGCACCTTCCAACCACGAATCATTACTTTTTAAGCCTTACGGGTAATTTGAAGACTTATTTAAGGCCCTACTCAAGTTTTGTGACATTCTTTGCTTACATTTAGACTGGCCATCAGGATGGTTCTGCAGTGGTTATTGTAGGGCTCGAACCAATTCCACAAATTTGTCCATAATTTTGTTTCTCAACACTTTGAGGCCTGATTTTGTATGCAGTTGAGGGGCGGGGGGGAGGGGCAGTTTGAAACTTCAAAGAAACAGAAATTAGGCCGTTTAACAAAGAAGCACAGCATTTTAATAATATAATATTTCCCAAAGTCAGCATACTTAAACATGGGCATAAATCCCTCCCACTTTTTGGGCCGAAGGTAGCAGGCTTAAAAACATTTTTCCTTAAACTACAAATATTTTTCAAGGAGTGACCATAGACCTATATCCATTCACAGAAACATAAACAATAAAACTTTATATTTCCACATTATGCATTTTCATGATTTTGTGTTTTGTATATTGTGTATTATAGCTCTCTTTGACATTAATTTTGACTTGTGATGTTGTGACATACTTTTTTGCACTTTGTAAATGTCAATTTTGTGAGAGCTTCCAGGAGCTTCGCCCCCTGCATCCCCACCAGGACTTTGCCCTTAAACCCCACAAATTGCACCTGAACCCACGCCAAAAAGAGTGCATAGTGTCACTGGCTAGTGGAATTTTATAGGTGGCTAGAAGATAGAGCTGTAAACGTTTAGGGATTTTAGTAAACGTGTACACGCCCAAAAAATCGAGCATTGTATCATTTACACGCGTTTACAACCGTAATTTTCAGAAATACACCAAAATTGCTCCAAACTTACGGTGCGAAGTAAAAAAAATCGCGCAACCAGTATGGCAAAAGTATTGACTCCATTGCCCAAATAGACGCTCGAGTTTTGCTTTCCAAATCGTAAAAAGTTTACTTCTACAGTAAAAATCATCATTTTTATGGAAAATATGCGTGAAAATTCAGTTTAGAAGAACAGATAACTTCCTTTAATGTCAATTAAACTCAAGATCGCGTATCTTTTTTTGCCGTACTCGCTATGGCTTTCAAAGTTCCACTGCGAAAATCTTCCATACTAGGCCTATGATACCTCGCCGTAAAACATTTCAAAACTACGTCACCACCCTCGAAGTTCTAAAAAAATCAGTCCTTTCGAAAAAATGGCCGCCATCTTTGTGAAGGAACTAGAATTTCAGTTCTGTCAAAAACTTTTTATGTTTGTTTATTTTGTATTGTTTGTTCTTTCTTGCAAAATTTATTTGACTCATCAGGTAATATTTACATGTAAATGTACTGATTGTTACAATTTAAGTATTTTGACTGTTTGTTAATCGATTTAAGAGCTTGTAAAACGGGCTTTGATTGAGTGGGATTTAAAGCCTTATTAATTAATTATGGCCTAGGTCCATTGTAAGTTTCACTGTTTACTGCTGCACATTCGCGGTGCATTTTACAAGTTAGCCTACTCAGATTTCGATGAAATCAAAGTGCATAATATCCCCATTCATTGGTGATTAATGCGCATTTGTGATTCTCACATTTAAAAAGGAATATGCTAATCGGGTTTACAGTTTGTAAAAGTCATTGATTGGAATTTTGTCAGCCAATTGTGTGTGTGATTTGAATCATGAATGATCATATTGAATTTCAACGGCAAGACTGACTATAAAAAACGATTACCCGCAATGAAGTATTTAGTAAATATTTACAAGGATTTGCACTAGAAGATTCTCAACTGCTTTGTCGAGGGTTGGTGCATGCGCGAAAAATACTTAAATCCCAATGAAGATTTCTGAGCAATATCAGCAATAGTACAATAACTATATCTTTATCAGCTACACTCCTGATTGAAGTTTGCTAATTTTAGGTATAGGAAATTGCCTATAGGGAAGCGCATGCTGAAACAAAAGTCAATAAATTTAATACCTGCTCAAAATTTCAATATCATTATGAACAACAACATGCATGAAAATTCATTCACTTTTAATTGTGGTATACAATCTTTCCTGGAAATGAAAACTTCATTTGCTTAAGAATATGTTGAATATTGGTAAAGAAAATTCTGACCCATTTTGTTTCCGCATACGTTAAAAACGGTAACACACAAGTGTCACGTACAAAAATGCATCTTTACGAACATGCATGATCGATTAAGTGGAAGCATTTTGAATGACTGACATTTATTTGTAGCATACAGATGAGCATGGATTGCGCTTGCATGCTTTTTGCTAATATGCAAGCTTGAAGAAAAGACAAACATTTAAGGTTGAAGAAAAGACAAACATTTAAGGTATAAAAATGCAAAAATTGTTGCACATCATGTGCAAAGGTAGATTCTTTAAAATACATGTAGCCGGCAGA
Source organism: Chiridota heheva (assembly GCA_020152595.1). Taxonomy (NCBI): domain Eukaryota; kingdom Metazoa; phylum Echinodermata; class Holothuroidea; order Apodida; family Chiridotidae; genus Chiridota; species Chiridota heheva. The sequence continues at coordinate 570,872 of JAIGNY010002964.1, forward strand.
CCTGTAGGCTCCACTTGGTCTTCGATTACATGTGTACACTCGCGTCAATCGTATCGTACATTTGTTAATCTGATTACGAAATTCTCATGCTGTTGAACAGATTTGAATCAATCTCTTCAAAAAATCTTGCATTTTTTTTTACATTATAGAAACAATTTCGCTTAGTTCACCAGCCTATCAGGTTAACCCTTACTCTACCAGCACCTTTTTGAAAATGCGCTCGGGAGGCGGGGCCAAAGACGGGGCACCCAAAGAGTAAGGGTTAATCAAGGCGTGATTATTGAAGGGTCCTCTGTCTTCCAGGCAAAAAAGTCGGGCCTCTTCCGCTTTCGGGACCCGCTGGGCCGCCCACCGGGATCATGCTGCCTATATTTTCGGATTGGCGCATATGTCGCGGGTTGATTAACCCTTACTCTACCAGCACCTTTTTGAAAATGCGCTCGGGAGGCAGGGCCAAAGACGGGGCACCCAAAACGGCGATAATATCGCCGCGTGGTAGAGTAAGGGTTAAGCAACATTCTAGGAAATTCCATGCCAAGTGTCTCACTTGGGCTAAAATTACAAATACAGTATATTTATCTCAAAATTGTATTAAAACTATGTCTGATACATGTTAATTTTTATACAAAAAAGATCATTAAGAAATTTACTTTATTTGACCTTAGAACAAGGTCAATTAACTTTGTATACTACAATATGCTATATCTGATCACTTACATACTTTAAGGTATATTTTGGTCACATTTTGGTTACCGTTTAAAAATACCTCTGTTAAGATTGCTTTCAAAAACAAAAAAAATGAAGTTTTTGATATGGATTTAAAAGTTGCATGGTTAAAAAGAGCTCTTCTTTAGAAACTCAAAACAAACAAAAGATAAAGAAGTTGGTGAAGTCTAGTAGAATGGGTAACATTCTCCCATATAAAACAAACTTGACCAACATACTGTATACCATTTATTTAATGTTTAGGACTTGCTCAAATATTGGAAAAATGCTGTTAATTGCATGTTGTTGACCTATTTGACCTAAATAAGTACAAATCTGCATTTTTAATCTTCTAAAATTTCAGAACACATTATCCAATTAACTTGCAATTTTAAGAGCTTGAAGACTGTACCCCATTCTAATCAACCAAGAAAATTCAACAAAATACAATGATTTATCAAAAAGTTATGAATTAATTAAATTAGCAATTTTACTAACGAGCTTAATATACATCTAAAGGCAAAAGTGCCATATATTCGAAAAATCATTATCTTAAAGTTCATAGCAAGTGTACATGACAGGTATTTATAAAATTTTCACTTCACTTACCTTTAAAATGTAAAACCTTTGATTTTGGTAACTTTTAATTAAATTAACCATTAAATTGCACCCTAATTACCAATGACAAGTATATATGTCGTACTTGTTTTACATACATTTCTAATGAAAACATTTGTGATCTAAGTAAAAATGATGAAGAAGCTGGAAAGTAACACACTCTGTATTCAGTACCATACATGGAACAAATATATAAGCTTTTAACCAATGATATTTACAAGAGCTGTGACCGTTTAGTATGTACACGCTCGCAAATCCTTGTAAACGTTTACAAATACTTCATTGCGAGTAATCGTTTTTCATAGTCAGTCTTGCCGTTGAAAATCAATAGTATTATTCATGATTCAATCACACACACATTCGGCTGACGAAATTCCAATCAATTACTTTTTACAAACTATAAATCCGATTAGCACAATCCTTTTTAAATGTGCAAATCACAAATAGCACAATAATCACCAATGAATGGGAATATTATGCACTTTGATTTCGCCAAAATCTGAGTAGGCTAACTTGTAAAATGCACCGCGAATGTGCAGCAGTAAACAGTGAAACTAACAATGGGCCTAATGTTAAGCCATAAGACTTAATATCTCACGCCAATCAAAGCCGGTTTTACAAGCTGATAAATCGACCAAAAAACACTTGAAAAATACTTGAATTGTGACAATTAGTACATTTACATGATAAATATTACCTGATGAGTAAAATAAATGTTGCAAGAAAGAAAAAATATTGCAAAATAAACAAACAGAAAAAGGTTTAAACAGAGCTGAAATTCTGCATGCGTCGCAAAGATGGCGGCCACTTTTTCGAGAGAACTGATATTTCAGAACTTCCTGGTAGTGGTGGCATAGTTTTTAAATGTTTTACGGCGAGGTATATCATAGGCCTAGTATGCAAGATTTTCACAGAAGAACTTTGAAAGCCGTAGCGAATAGGACAAAAAAGTTACGCGATGTTAAGTTTAAATGACATTGAAAGGAAGTTATCTGTTCTTTCTAAACTGAATTTCCATGCATATTTTCCATAAAAATGATGATTTATACTGTAGAAGTAAACTTTTAACAATTTGGAAAGTAAAACTCAGCGTCTATTTGGGCAATGGAGTCAGTGCTTTTGCCATTTTGGTTGCGAATGTTTTTTTTACTTCGCCTCGTAGTTTTGGAGCAATTTTGGTGTATTTCCGAAAATTACGGTACTAAACGTGTGTACACGATACACGCTCGCCTTTTAGGCGTGTACATGTTTACTAAAATCCCTAAACGTTCACAGCTCTAGAATACTTACAATAACAGAATAATGTACAGTAAAAGAAGAAGATATTTTAGTACAAGCAAGCACGCAAGAAGAACGTCAATTATTAGAAAGACACCACTTAAATGGATTACCCATGAAGCAGGTGATACCACCATGTCATTATTACTAAATCACATGTTCAGCTGAAGGATGTACAGAATGCCTACTGTTCTATCTCACTTGATAATTCTGCTAAACGGGGACGCACTTAGATTTCAGAAAATAAAAGCAGACTCATTTTAAACACTTCCAAGGAAAGGGGACTCATTTTCGACGAGATTTGTGAATGAAGAAGAAACTATTCAAAGCACAAATAAATTTGTCTCCTCCGCAAATTTTCAACCTAAACTCGATGCGATTGGGACTGTTTTAACTAAAAAAAATGCATACCAAAAGGATTAAATGCGTCCGCTGCAGACGTTTAAAAAGTCAAATGAATTATCATAAAAGAAATCAAATTCATCTGTAAAAAAAAAATAACGCACAACCAGACAACATCTTGTTTTCCTCGTATCTTTCAAGTTTCAAAATGGTTAAGATAAATATATTTCAATGGGTGTGTGTCTTATAAGATTCAGTGGAAGTTTTTGCAAAGTGTTTTCAAAAAAAAAAATGTCTAAGTTTAAAAAGAAGGTATTATACTACTCAGTAACTCAAAAAGTTCGAGTTTAGCAGAGAAAATACAATAAAATCCACACATATTACAAAATGTAGACATGCAACAACAAAAATTAATTTCAATGTACCACAAAATAATATACAAGATGGCAATACACAGAGTTGATGACCTTATCGCTTCTGCCACATACAAAATTTGTAAAATAATCAAATGTTTTTTCCAGGAAAGAAGAAAATGTAACCTTTTATATCAATTGACCTTTAACCTTTAAATGACCTGTCCCATTTTCTGCGGGACATGCCCCTACATCACCTTCCATATCCCACCACATACCAAACCAATATCACTTACGGTTTTCCCAGAAAGCACAACACAAAATTGAACATTTTCAATCAATTATTTGACCTCTGACATTTAAGGTGCATTGCCCAACTTGTGCGGGACATAAGTTTACATCACACTACACCCTCCCACCAACTTTCAACTTGAAAGCTTGTATGGTTTTCTCAGTACAGGCAACACAAAATTTGATATTTTAAATCAATTATTTGACCTTTAGAGTATGTGACCCAACTTGTGCGGAACATATTGTTCACATTACCTTACACCCTCCCACCAGGTTTCAAGTTGATAGATTGTATGGTTTTCTCTGTACATGCGACACAATATTTTGTTACACCCACCAATCCACCCACACACAAAAGTGAGCACAATATCTTATCACCATATATTCATTAAGGATGAATATTATGTCTTCTCCATGTATCACCTAATTTATTTTACATGCTGTAACTCCTCGACCTATTTGTCCCAAATATGCGATAACATATTTACAGTTGTAAAAACCAGACGTATTTTGGCCTGACTCAAATAGTAAACTGAGACAGAACAGTACTGTATGGATTTGTTGATGCACTGTGCAGTGATTTTTAGCGCAATGGGTCAAAGTAAACAAGTGCAAACGATTGCACTATAAATGTTGGACTTTCGGTTTCTGTTTTGTACTTTTTTAGAGGTGGGTAAATAAGTGCATCAATTTCTACGTACTGTCCGTCATTTTTTTGACTTTCATGTGGGTTAAAAAAGCATATTGTCCATCAGTTTTGTGACTATGGTGTGGGTCATTTTTATGTATTATACAGTCACTTTAGTGACTGAGGGGTGCGTCAAAGTAGCGTTTTGCATGATGCAAAACGTGCAATGACGCACCCTGCTCGGGGTGTAGGGGTGAGTCATACAACTGACAAGTGCATTGAGTTTGTACTGACGATGTCAGTCAAAGCTAAAAAATGATTGTCATGTGACTAACGCCTGATAATAATTGCAATGGCTTTTGCAATTTCTACGCAGGGTCCAATTTAAATTTCTGTTAGATTATGGAAATACAAGAAGTATAATTTGAATTATGCAAAGAAATGCAACTACTTATTGTTCACTTTCTTTAAGGAAGCTGTAAAACAGAAAAAGGTTGAATACTTGCTGATTTTAAATGCGACACATAGATACCACACTTAAAAAAAAATTTATCCACCCGTTAGTACAATGAAGAAGCCCTGACAAAAACACAGACAAAAATGTTGAAACATGGCAACCACCAAACTTAGTACTACCTGTCATAACATTGGACTGATGCCACCCATGTTAGTATGGCTGCCATTAGTGATGGTTGGCCATCAGAGGGTACTACAAAAACCTATACCCTGCTGTATTGTTCTAAGCCTTAAAACATAAGAAAATCCTCAGTTTTAAGATCTTTGTAAAAACGAAACCATTTTATTTCTTTTTTTCCCCCCACAATGCTTGCTTATGATGTTTGAAACCAATCCATGTCTTCAAAAACTGTTTTTACGGTGATTTTAGTTACTTTTATTAAAGTATTTACTGGGCTACAAAAGTACTGACTGCATTGCCCAAATAGACCTGAGTTTTGCTTTTAAAAAGTTTACTTTTACAGTATAAATCATCATTTTATGGTCCGATAGAATAGAAATTTGTCTGACGAGCTCTCCAAAATATGGTCAAAAGTTCAAAAAACTGCTACCAGGGCTATAACATTTTAGTGGGAATAATATATTTTACATTATTTTAAGGACAAAATAAGGATAATACTTATAAAGTATTTAAACATTTCTTGATGTTTTATGTAATTGAATTTTTCAGCCGAATGTGTGTGTGAAACAGTTTTTATACTAAAACTATTTAATAAAATTATATGAATCAAAAAAATGTTAGTGAAATATCAACATGCAGTTTTGTGGAACATCCTAAAACTTATTTGCAGACATTTGAATAGTTGATCACAAACGTGCAGTGACTAAGAAAGATGGCAACCAAAACATCGAATCGGAGAACTTTATCCGTCGTGGTGCTAAATAGGTAAAGATTTAGGAAAAGTTTTTTGGAAAATGTATTATTTAGACTAATTGGTATAATATCCAAAAAGTAAGTTATTTTTCAATCATGAATTTCTAGTGTGTATATTTTTAAAAAAACATGGAAATTGTACCTAACATTAGATTATTACAACCCTTGTATGGACAATCCCAATGTAAGCCTGTAGGGCTTACTGACGGATGTGTATAAGTTACAACAAACTATCAGTGGATTTTACTTTGGCAAAATTCTTCTGTAAAAAGGCAAACAATGAACATTTTTCCAGGTAATCAAATAAAGAAGGTGAAATCCGATCAGACTGCGCAAAGGAAGAGAAGTTAACAAATTTTGGAAAATACATTTTGCTTAGGGGTGTAAGTGTCACTCGCATTGGAAACACAGTATTTGCAACAACCTATAAACAAAACAAATGTCCCAGTCAGAGATCGCCTTAACGACAAATTTGTCGTATATTACGCTATGGCTGAAATTACTTACGACACAGGTTGTACCTGCGTCGTAAGATTTAGATATAGCATGTGGAATTTTACGCCAGAGTTTTTCATAAACATAAATGAAAATCATGAACATCTTACCTCTCTGATGCGATTGAAACTTTTATTTCACACAAAAATGATTTTGAATTACTCATAAATAAAAAGAAACTGACACAACTATGAGACTAACACCCGAATGATTCAACACGCCCGTAGTGCTGTCATAAACACATATAAGCTAGTACATAGACCCTATGCATGATGTACGTACACTGTACAGTGTAGGTGAAAGTTTTGATGTTGTTTTGAATGCAGGCTGTCAATTGTCAACGATATTATTAGCTAGGATTCAACTTTCCTCCTGTATTGTATTGATCGTGTATCTGTGAAGTGATCACAGTCTGCAAGTCAAGTTACTATACTGTAAAGAAGTAGGCGTGTTCGAGATCTAAATAGTATATTATCGTTGACAATTGGTCAAAGTTCACTAAAACCTCATGAAAGTTTGGATACATTAAACAAAAGTATTTTTTAGTTTATTTTGAGATTGTTAACCCAAATTTCATGACTCTACAATCAACATTATACAAGGATTGGGTATGAACTTGTTCTTAATATTTTTTGTGATAATAATGGTCCAATTTTGTAATGTTTTTGGTATTTTAAGAACAATTTTCATTCACTTTAGCGAGGCAGGCCTATACAAGTGTGTGTTAACAATTTACTTGCATGCTTCGCTAGCGCGCAATGCCTTGTACATCCAACAACAAATTTACAAAATATGCCAAACTTCAAAGGCTTGTCGTAAGCAAATACGCCAGGCAAATTTTTTTAACGCAACCTCTGGTCCCAGTGGTAACATACGTGTACGTGGGTTGTGCATTAGGCCAGTGGCATTACACTGTTACTAGTATAGTAAGGGTCCACGTCACAAAGGCTCTATGGGTCGGTCGTACGACGGAGGCCGACCCGTCGCCGACCCAACCAGACACCACAAACGCGACGCACAACTTGTTATGTTTTCCACACAACACAGACAAGTTCAAATGCCATACACTTCACGCACACTAAACCTCACTGTACATACACGTGAAATGATAGGCCTCAGTGATTAGATGTGTCAATGAACTTTTCATCATGACAAAGACCTTGAAAAGAAGTTCGTCCACTGCGGATTTGATTGATTTTTGTTTTCAAAGAAGCAAATTCCATTCAATGTTTTCCTTTTCAACAATGGACAGCATGGCCGGTGGATTCATGTATAAGCTCTCTGCCAGCAATCTTGTACTAACTTAGTGCTATAGTTCATGCATGGTAAACCACTGTATGATACAGTGTAAGTACGTTTATCGCGGGAGAAATAAAGATTCACGAAATATAATGTATCTTACCTGAAAAAATACACATGCATTCGAACTTCAAAAGTGTTGTTATGAGTTTGAAATGAAAACTTTGTCCTATTTTACCTCCACTGTCCTTTGCATCTACGTTCTGTATAATAATCACTCTTTGGGCCTACTACTGGTCTCATACAGACAAGAAACAGATGTGGTGTTTACAATACTTTCATTCAGTTTACAACAGTTTGGTTTGCATTATAACTTTTAAACAAAATTATATCTTTTACTTAAAATCAAATGTACAGTATACCCAGGCCCTTGAAACCCACGGTTCCACCCAGTGCTGAAAAACATTTATTCCCAGGGTTCATATATCTTACGTCGTGTGAACTTTTGCATTAAAGCAATGTATTGCGAAAGAAGGAGTGATATAAAATGTTTGTTCTTTTGTCAGTCTTATCTAAGTCAATGCTACTTACGTTTAGCTAATTAAAATAACTGAAATTTAATCGTCCTAAAATAATTGGGGAATTGCAATTGCTGTATGATCATCACTTTACCTAGCGCGGCACTACGAGGGGAGGGGATCCCTTCCCCCACGAGATTGCTTCCTCCCCATTTGCCCGCCAGAAAATTGTTTAAAGCTATCTTTATATACGTTTTGCTCCCCCATGAGACCAAATTGCCACTCTTGCTCCATCTGACCAAAATCCTAGCGCCGCCACTGCACTTAACCCACGAAAGTGTATGTTTGTGTGTGTGTGTGTGGGGGTGGGGGGAGGGGGTGTTGAAATTGCACGAAGATACAAAACATATACCACAATACAGAAGATGTAAATATGGAGAAAATAAGTTGGAACCTTTCCCCAAAATACCGCCTATGCGACCCGTCACATTTACAAAAATAATGTTTTGTAGTATCAATACAAATCGGGAGACGGGGCTTGCAGTTTATTCCATGAGTGGGTAGCCCCCTCCCACCTCCTTCTTCCATTCAACAACTCATCATTTCAGATTTGAGTAAATAAGTTGCAAATATTGTGAGAGAGAAATGTAACTTGTTCTACATGTTTTGTAAGACGTAAAACTTATTATTTTGTGCTTGGTTCAGTCATACAAATGCAGCTTTGGGTTGCAAGACCCCTCACAAGAAGAAATCAAATTAAAAATATGACGATCACGAAATCACCCCGTAAATTACCCTTCAAATTTAGTATTTATCAGTCTTTATGAAACACTTTCTTCTATGCAAAATGTGCTTTTCGCTGTTTCCAATGATATGCATCAATAATGATAAATCAGTATTTACAATGTTTATACCTCTTTATTCTTTTTACATACTCCTCCTCAACTGTTCAAGTCACAGTGAAATCAGGCCGAAGTAAAAGTAGATCGTCTTTTTTCACTGAGCTGACTGGATAAATTAACACGTGTTTTAACGAAAAAAAAAAAGTTTTGGGTGTAGTGTCATAAATCAAACACGTCATGAGGGACTCTTGTTCATTATGTAATACTACATCATACATGAGCCTGATTTTTTAGACTCGGCAATTGGAGGAGCGATTGTGAAATGTTAGGTACGACTTGGGGTATAAATGAAAACTGTAAATAGGTCAGTGAGAATATTGTAAACAATAAATTCCCCCGCAAAAAAAAAAATACTCTTACATGACCGTTTTATCATCTTCTACTGTTCTAGTTACTTGTACAGAATGACTCCCATTAAGCCATAAACAAACACGTTTTCTTCACACAAGAAATTTATTTCACAGGAAATAAACCCCACCCATTTTCCTTCTTCAATAAGCAATTGAATTCGAAATCCTTCTGAAATATTGATAATTCTATGGAAAGCTATCATTACTTATGAGAAATTTTTTTTTTTTTTTTAAATCCGTAATAGGCCTACATTAAGTTTGATGAAATTACCCAACATCGAAATAACTACTCACTAGTAAATTCGTACAGAATTTGCAAATGTAATATATGAAGGGGGAGGGGGTGATCATTCCTTGCCCCGTGAGCTGTCCCAGTGAGAATTTGAGTGTTCAGGTCCTTTCTCTTACTGGTATTGTCAAAGGCGGAATGTTTCTACCGAAAATTAGGTGGGATGAGTCACTTAAGTCAGAAATTCAGAGCTCAAGATAGGCCTACTGTACTTCCAGTAATATTCTTATAGAAATATTCACTCTATACAGAAACACACAGCAAATAATGGTAAACAATTGCCCTAGCTCACCCAGTCGTAATCGGATTACAAAAACTTAGTTCTGGTTTGCCAACAAAATTATCATCTTAAAATCTTGTACCTTGTAACACAATTAAGGTCGAGGAAGGGAGGGGGGGGGGTTGGTATTCTCTATGTATCATAAGCTAACAAAAATCTGGGCCAAGTCGAAAGTTTTCTAAGATAATGAGTTACACGGATAATGTTATTGTTTGATATAATTTAGTCCCAAAAGATTTTATACCAAAAGCATATTTTCTGAAGAATGAATGGTGTTTATATGTATTGTAATCTAAAAATAACTTGAAATTTCAACGTTTTGGGAACAAATGCAATAAAACAATGATGATTCTGACTGTTTTCAGTCATAAAATGCATACTATTTCTAATACCTGAACACATTGAAGCTAAGCGGCGCATCGTCGATGAAATGAATCCCAGGGTATCAAGTACACAAGGAACGTATCACTTTGTGTATGAATATAAGTTTTAGGTACAGGTGGGAGCTGGTCTTATATTACGCAATGTAGGTTAGTTATATATCTAACGGTCAGGTATGCTAACTACCACGTGGCGATATCGCGATGCGTGCATGCGGTAATGACATTGCTCGTTAAACATGTCCCTTTGAAATTGCCAATATTTTAACGGTAGAAGCAAGTATTAATTATCAAATGATTCTTATTCTCTATGAGTATAACAAGAAAGCAAACATCGCCTGAAGATTGTAATAACTTATAATGTTATCAAATCACCCCTGGGTCCCAAAGCCCATATGGAAGCGTATGAATATTTAGGACCATTTATAATATTGCCTATTTGGATTTGATTCATTACGCGCTTGCATGACATGGGAAATTTCCATTACATCGCGGAGAAATGCTTAATATTTTAATTTAAAAGAAATGTTTGTGTGAAGTAAATTTAACAGGGGAGGAGGGGTGGGGTAATATCCGACAGATCAAAGGGGTTAGGAAATGTTAGTCTCGGGAGGGATATCCGTTAATAAATTGCATCAAACGGGAAAGCAAAGAGGAGGGGGGGGGGAGTCGTGTAACTTCACTTTCTTTCTGTATCGCGGGGAATGCTTAATATTTTCATTCAAAAGATGTGTTTGATGCATGTTTGGTGTGAAGTCTATTAACTTGGGGAGGGGGTAATATCTGAAAGATGTAGAAAGCCTTGGGGTTTATAAATGCCAGTTTCGGGAGGGATATACCTTGATAAATTTCCTCATCACAGGAATGCAGAATGCAAAGGAAGGGGAGGGGTGGGAGTGGTGTAACTCCATTTTTGTTCTGTATCGCTGGGGAATGCTTATATTTTCATTCAAAAGAGAACAATCCAAAAATTATATTATCTTTGGGAACATCAGCTGATATTATCCAAAGTGCATAAAAAGGCGCGTTTGGTATTCACAATCTAATATACTATCAAACATTTGGGTCAGAACGAAGTTTGCCCGCGATAACTCTGACTTAATAGTGTTGCTTAATATAATGTAGTATGCCTGGGTAGTTAACTATAACAAGAAAACAGTGATTGGGTTCTTATTTATTGTAATTTAACAATAATATTTTAGTGGTTCTAGATGACAAACAATCAAAACTATAATTTAATTGTTTTCAGTTTGATTTTTTTTCTTCTCGCAAATGGGGCCCCATATAAAAAAAAACACGTGGACGCTAACTCGACATGTTAGCGGCCACGTGTGTTATACAAGGAATATCACTTGATGGAAGAATATTGTTTGTGTTAAGCGGGGAGCACGTCTCATATTACGGAATCTAGGCAGGGACTGTTGTCAAAGTAACAGCTTCCTGATCTAGGTCACTGCTCGCAATTGATGATTACCTCGTGGTATATTGGTGGTTTCGTAATGAGGTTGATAAACATTGCTCAGTAATAAATAAATCTGTTTAGATTTACCACAATTACCAATTGAACCAACAATTCCGTATAAAATCATTTATATTCTCAACAACGAGTAAATAATATTTTATCACCGTTGTTTATTAACACAGGAATTATATTAAAACAAAAGAAACTGTCATGAAAAAGACGGAGTTAGCTGTACCTTTATTTTCAGAAGCGTATGGTTATTTAGACCTCTTCACAAATTTTCAGGGTGCCTGAATTAGTAACATTTGGAAAGTTGTCCGGGGCATTTCATTTACGTTCCAGTGTATGCGTAGTATCGTTGATAATTTAATTAAAAAATGGGTGCGATGTAATTCCACTTTTTTCCCCGTATGTTCATTTTGTGTGTGATAAATTTGTGACCTTACAACATTTTCGCAGGGGAGGGGAGATTTCACCTTGCCCGTCACTGGGAGGGTCACCAGAGATATCTTGAACATTTGCCTACACAGGTGAAGATAAAGGGAAGATAACAACATTTTTGTTTAAATATTATGGGAGCATATGAATATTTTTAAAATACTCCCAACCCCTGCTCTCCTACAGTATGTCAGTTTATGTCGGTTTTAAAAATTCAATATAAGCCTGGGCTATAGTAATGAAAGCTTTACGGTGAAAACGGGTGCTTTTATTTCGCCCTCCGTGTGAAGTTTATTAGGCCCTAAGGGCTATGATATGAACTAGAAACATTTGCTAACGTTTTTATTTTTCAGGGTTTGATCAAGTCGAGCTTTTTTTTTTTTTTGGTTGAATCAAAATAGGTCTAAACCTGTAAACTTTGTGGAAAGAAAAGACACAACACAAACTAGGACCTAATTTATTTTCCCAATTACCTTTGGTATGAGAACACAAGAAATGCTTTTGAAAATATATTAATGCTCTATGAAGAAAACAAATAAGGAATAGCCTATTTACATTGATTAAGTCGATGATCTATCTCTTGGAATTATAAAATAAGAGAGTGAAAAAATTCAAAATCAGCAACGATCAATATGTTTATTTTTAAGCAATTCATCAAATCCTGGAAAACAATTTTAATGTAGGGCCTGCTGTACACTGTTTTAAGACAACATTCACACTGAACTTGTAACATAATATAGCCTATCGTTACATACTACCCACTTTTCATTTCCACAAAGTCGAATTAAAAACAAATCAATAATTTCCCCAACAAACCATGGGCAAACAAAAGAGATTATCTTTTGTTGAACTTTCATGAGTTAATCCCCATTCATACCCAAACGAACACAGAAAGCTCACACATTGTACAGTGCACTCAGTGCATACAAACTAAGAGTGAATGCGTGGACGCTCGTTTCTTGTGTTGACATTGATTCAATAGACAACTCTGTGCTATTTTCAGTCGGCCTCCGTCCGCGACCGGTCGCCTGTCGGTCGGGTGACGGTCGCATAAAGCCTTAATGACGTGGACCCTAACTGAACCTAATTTCATGCACCCCCTAATTTCATGCACTACATAAGATGTTCGATTCCACCTAGTTTAGCGACCAATTTCGAACAATCAGACTTACGAGCTAAATTTTATTCAAACTTGTGAAAATGACGCTTCCTGGAGTGAAAGAGATAAACATTTCATACTTAAAATGCAATATAACTTACATCCTAAAAGATAATTTCCCTTAAAAAATAACTGGTCCAGTTGAGCCAATAAAAACTTTTTCTTTCTCACTTGAACATACACATCCATCTGCTATCACTGACGTTAGGATGAAGGACTTTTATTATGTAATGATGGCCTAAGCTATAATCAAAGTTTTAACAAAGGTCACATCAGGTTCAAAACTGATGAATATTTAAGAGCTTAAACTATAAATTAAGGCTATGACGTTACAAAAATTCATTTCCATCCCACAATATAGTGTGAAAATTTTGTATTTTCTTATAGTATTCATAAAGAGATTAATGAAACAAATGAAAGGCCTAGGTAGATTCTTTCTATCAGATATCACTAAAAATAAGCTATTGAATCAGAAAGTGTTTTAGTGTGATTGCTTGTTAATCTTCTGCCTCCATTGTAAAGACTCGGAAGAGTAATTATTGATCTCTTTGTTTGACGTTCAATATTTTATAATATGCGTTAACTGTTTGAAAACAACATTTTGCATACTGTTCTCAAAGGGAATTCAAGTGTTCCTAATTGATGAAAGCAAAAACTAAAGTGCGCCATTAGTTCATCGAAATTAGGAGACCCTCAAACTTGAACGAACACGCTCGAGGTCTTGTTTTTAATTTGTTATCGCTCAACTTTTTAATGGAAAAATTTCTTTCTTATTCATCACCGTTACAATGATGAAAAGTTTAGTGGCACCTTCAAAGAATGTTAAATGGGCAGTTCTGGGTTTTTTTGTATAAAAAATTCGCCATTATCTTTCTTAAGTGCACGAAATTGGGTTCCCCCATGCTAACGTTAGGCTACTATTTACTAACACATTGTGACAGGTGGGCTGAGTTAATGATAGGCCTAATGTATATTGTTAACGTTAGGCTTTGATTTAAAGTCTTTTATCCAAACATACTAACCTTAAGACCTGTCCCCAACACGATCACATCGTATGTTTCATCCATATTTTCCTAAATCTAGAGTACCAGTGATTAATTTGGTAGAGCACTTGAAGAGATGCGGATCAGATGAAGTTTTAACAGTAAATTCAACAATCAATCAGGAAATCCTGCTCGCACTTCTCAGTCCAAAGTACCTCCAACTTCCAAGTTGGCATATACAATGTAGCGAAAATATGGGTACGTAATTAAAATAGATCATCAAGTCCACACAGTTTTTATCAATACTTTTTATAATCCATACAATAACTTATTCATTGATATTTTTTCAATAATATTACATGTTTTTTCGAAAATAAATGTCTTAATGAGACTTATATCACATAAATTATATTGTAATATTAATCCGCAACGTTAAAAAAGCCTGGACACTCCCAGGATAATAGAGGACGCAAGACTGAAACTTAATTGATCTTACGAACATGTTTTCCGCTTTAATATCCTCCGGAATCCATGCAAGCATGTGTGGCAACAAAGTTCCATCATATGTTTTTAGCATTATCATATTTTGGTATTTGTTCATGGTGTGTCTTTTTTTCCTTTATTTCATATTGTACTGGTTTGCGTATGTTATCAACATATGTATAATTGGAGTAGGGGTGTTACTAAACTTCGAGCGCTGTAGGGAGGTGGGTGCATGGTAGGCTAAAAACAGACACCCACCCCTTCAGCCAGTGGAATCGCCAGAAATTTTGGGTTGAGGCACAGTATCTGAATCTAAATAGGTAAAGTCGGCAAAAATCCTTTTAGAGGACATGAGCGCCAACCGAGCGTAGCAAAAGTATCAGAAGAAAAAAATCAATCAATCAATTAGCAAGCTTAGCAAGTTTAGCTTTGAAACAGTTTAGACTTGGTGCATGTACAATGTCCGATGGTAAAGTGTTTTTAGTGTTTAGGAAAGAAGGAATATTTATAAACATTCTTTTTAGCATAAGGAACGTGGAAAATTAGATCATGATTATTTCTTGTATTATTACTTGCGTTTGGGATCAGGTTATCATTATCAATGGCGACAAGACTGTTATTGATTCGATATAGCATTTTTAGACGGGTGTTCCTTCTTCTTGTTATTAGCAGGGGCCAATCTAATTTATGAAGCATACTAGTGACACTGGATTTATAAGAGTAGTCTGCCATACAGAACCTGGCTGCTCTCCGTTGAACTGATTCAGTACTCAAGTATACCGCACGTGGCACTGCAAAACAGCATGTACCTTAACGGCCCCCTGTCAGCGTCCAGGGGTAAAACCTTGGTAGTGGTCCAGACCAAGGTTTGAACCCCATAATTTTGCACTATTTCTCTCAATTATTAGGTAAAATTTCTCTAATGCCTGTTTAGCAATGGTAGCTTAGATTTTAACATGAGAATTTAACGATATCTTCTTTTCATCAATTAGATTTTCGAACTTTATGTTGATTTCAAGCTGCAAGTTGGAGCAACAAAAACAATACAAATTTTCAGAGCTTTGGTTTGAAAATTTATGTTTTTTGCCGTATATGACAGTTTGGCAGTATAATAGATAGAATACAAAATAAAGGGTATAAATACGCAATAAAAAGGATAACAAAAATAAAGATTAATGATTATGAAAAATAAAACAATAATAGTGTAACAGCTTATATACCTCTTGTATACCAATAAATAATAATAATGAGAACTTGTTATGCGCCAGTATCCATCAAAAGTGATGCTCATGGCGCAGCGACACAACAATTAATGCAAAACAATGTGAACAAAAAAGAAATAACAGTTAAGAATACTGCAAAACACATACATACAAGAACAAATATAAGCCTAAAATTGAACAGAATCAGAACACATAAGGAATGTCTTTAATGATGATTTAGAAAAGTTGAGGGAAGGAATAAGTTTGATGTTGTCTGGAAGTCTCTTACATAAAAAGGAGGGCAGCAGAAGCAAATGAACGTTTACCCCATGTTCTAGAAGTACGTGGAATAGCTGAAGTTTGAAATTAGAACGCATGAACTGGCGGGAAGATTTATATGGGATTAAAAGATCAGAAATATAAAATATGATATAATATAATATAATATGATATGATATAATATAATATAATATGATATGATATAATATAATATAATATAATATAATATAATATAATATAACATAACATAATATAATATAATATAATATAATATAATATAATATGATATGATATGATATGATATGATATGATATGATATGATATGATATGATATGATATGATATGATATGATATGATATGATATGATATGATATGATATGATATGATATAATATAATATAATATAATATAATATAATATAATATAATATAATATAACATAACATAACATAACATAACATAACATAACATAACATAACATAACATAACATAACATAACATAATATAATATAATATAATATAATATAATATAATATAATATAATATAATATGATATGATATGATATG
>JAIGNY010002964.1:597500-740000 GCA_020152595.1 Chiridota heheva
ATATAATATAATATAATATAATATAATATAATATAATATAATATAATACAATATATTATAATATAATATAATATAATATATCATATCATATTATAATATATCATATAATATGATATAATATATACCTATTTAACATAGGCTAAACCTGGGCTAAACTCGGTGAGTCAATCCATGCATATGAATGTTAAAATGAAAAACAAATAAAATATTGATGGAATTAATTTGACAGCCGCTGGGCCGTGGGAAGAACTCTGACCACCCCCCTCCCTCCCCCCAACCCCTTCCCTTAATTCCGATTAACAAATCCTTCCCGTGAGTAACCGAGCAACATTATCAGAGGAGCAAAAACAGGAGCAGCGAGTGTTATTAAGTGGCACAATATTCATAAAGCCTTGATGAAAATTCACAGCGATATTATGTTAGATATGGACAAACAACGATGCACACTCTTATCTTTTTTGGATCTGAGTGCAGCATTTGATACCGTTAACCGCAGCACTCTCCTCAACACACTTCACTCTCAGTTTGGAATTGCTGGTGACATCCAACAATGGCTCATATCCTGTCTAACGTCTAGAAAGCAACATGTTTTTGGTGAAGGTGCTAGATTCAAAAACTTGGACTGTGGCGTACCTCAAGGGAGCTGCTTGGGTCTTATATTATTCTTGTGTTATGTTTCTCAACTCTTCAGTATTGTGTCCAAGCATATCGCACAAGCCCATAGCTATGCTGATGATACTCAGCTTTACTGCTCATTTACTGCCGGCTCTATCTCAGAGAAAGAGGCAGTCGGAGCAATGCAATCTCTTATTGCTGAAATGAGGTCTTGGATGGTCAAGAATAATCTCTTGTTCAATGACTCCAAGACTGAATTTTTCTGATTGGCACTCGTCAGCAATTAGCTAAAGCTGGAGTCCAATCCATCAAAGTTGGTGATGCTGAAATAAAACCATCTATTAGTGTAACAAATTTGGGTGTTTATTTGGACAATCACATGTCTATAAATATTCATATTGGGAAAGTTTGTTTCAAAGCTTATCACGGTCTTTATAGCATTCGTCAGATTGCCAAATATCTTAATGTAGATTCCATGAAAACCCTTATTAGTGCTTTTGTTATAAGTCACATTGATTATTGTAATTCACTTCTTGTTGGACTACCTGATTATCAACTTTACAAAATTCAAAGAATACTTAATAGTGCTGCTCGGTTGATTTCCAGACTACCAAAATTTTCTCACATTAATGCTGTTTTGAAGTCCCTTCACTGGTTACCAGTCAATCAAAGAATTAATTATAAAATTATTTTACAAGTTTTCTAGTGCATTAAAGGCCTTGCTCCAAAATACTTATGTGAAATGGTAGTTGAAAAACCATCCCGCTATGACTTTCGTTTCAAGTCCCTATTTGTTCCCCGTATCATTGAGCATAACACTTTTGGCGAAAGGGCCTTTGCTTATAAAGGTCTTTGGTTGTAGAATTCACTCCCAACTGAACTCAAATGTATTGATAATGTATCCCTGACCTCCTTTAAAACTAAGCCTAAAACTTTTTTGTTTAAAAAGACAATTAATCTAATGTGCAGCTTGATCCATTATATTTCTATTTATGTTGTCATTTCTGTATTCTTATTTTTGTTTTTATATCTAATTTCCTTGTATGTGAAGCGCTTTTGAATGTTTTTACAAAATTTGCGATATATAAATTTATGTTTCATTATCTTCTGAGGGTGTGTATCTGCACTTCAGATCGAAAGGCAAACTTTTCGACATGACTCGTTTTAGACCTAACACCAAAATTTGACGAGTCTCTCACCAAGAAAATGCTCTTTGCAGATGATGCCGCCCTTGCATCACTTACCAAAGATGACCTCCAAGCTCTAATCGGCAGGCTTTCAAACGCTTGTAAAGACTTTGGTCTCAAAATAAGCAATGAAGAATACCGAGGTTATGGGACTAAACCGCAGTACAACACCATCAAACTCCATCAATGAACCCACCCTCGAAATGGTCAACAACTTCAAATACCTGGGCTCCACCATCTCAAACGACCTTTCAATTGACACCGAAATCAACACGTGTATTGTCAAATAAGCTGCAACAGTTATGGCCAAGTAGCTGAAAAAGAAAGTGTGGCAGAACAAGTGTTAGCCAGTGGCGCATAACTAGGTCGGTACGGCCGCATCGGGGCCCGGACCTTAGAGGGTCAGGTGGCTATACCATAAACAAATAACCTATCCCACCCGCCTTGTATAGTGATATAAAAGGCACAAACAGTAACCAAACAGGGTATGTGTACTCTTTAGGGCCCATTAACAGATCCAGGATGGTCCTTCCTTTCTGTCGCTCTTGCTATCATGACGGGCCCTCCAATCATAAGTCGGTATAACCAAAAAGATAGATAAATGGGCCCTTTCTTTCTGTCCCTGGCTTTCATAATGGGGCCCATTCTGCTTCAGCCACATGTCGGGCCCAACCAAAAATATAAACATATTGGGCCTTCCTTTATGTCTCTCTTTATAATGAGGCGCCCTACGATCATAAGTTGGGCCCACTGAAAACTATTAAATATGGGCCCGAAAATTTAAAAAATAAAGATTGATGGGTCCGTCATGATAGCAAGGAACATAAGTCGGGCCCGCCAAAAAAGATTTATTTAATCATTAATTACCATATGAGAATTTAATATAGTTCCCCATTTTCAGCTAGGAAAGCATGAAAGTGCCATTTCCGGGAGTTTATAGACAGATAGAGATTTCAAATATCAAAAGCTGCTCAACCAAGCCTTAACATTGGTGAGGCTGAAGTGAATGTGGACTCTCCTTGGGGGTCATTTGAATGGCTGCACCGGGGCCACGATACCCATTATAACCCACTGGTGCATGTGAGCTAACACCAAATTGAAAGTATACTAGGCATGTGTACTCTTATACATAAGTACCCTCATGCATGGTTACGAGACATGCACAACTTACCTTATAGTCAAGAAAGGAAGCTCAACTCTTTCCACTGTATCCTGGCAGTACAGAGTACCAAACATCGAGATACTTGAGATGGCAAAGATTGTCTGCCTATTCACAATCCTCGGCCAACGTTGTCTTCTATGGTTATACATAGCCATGTATGTTAGGCGAATGTAGTAGGATGGCTGTATTTACGGCAAAATTGAATCAGGTTACAGACCCCGAAGTCTAATAGGAATATACAACAGACCAAGAAGAGACAACGTCAGAAGACCAACACCATACAGCCTTCAGTTTTCGTGCAAGCTGCTTCCTATCTCAATCTCGATTTTAATCTCGAGAGAGAGAGAGAGAGAGAGAGAAAGAGAGAGAGAGAGAGAGAGAGAGAGAGGGAGAGAGAGACAGACAGACAGACAGACAGGCAGACAGACAGACAGACAGACAGACAGAGAGAGAGAGGGAGAGTGGGAAAGAGAGAGAGACAGAGAGAAAGAAAGAGAGAGAGAGAAAGCCCTTTTTGTTTTGTAAATTTTATTAATTTGAAAAAAGTAGAAATAAAATATATTCAATTTTTTACAATTAATGACTGAAATTATTGTTTTTTTATTCTGATTTCACTTTGAACTTTATTAACAACGCAAGTTACGATATTTAAGCAGGCCCGTAGCCATCATGGGGCATGGGATCCGGGGGACACGTGCCCTTCCCCCCTCTCTCCCTGTGAAAATAAGTGCCCCCATACGAAAAATCAAAACGAAAAATATAAATGAAGGGTATATGGAAAATTTGCCCAAGTCCCCCCTCGCTAAGTGCTTATTTCCCCTCCACTTTGCGAAAAGTCCTGCCGACGGGCATGTATTTACCTATATATTTACACATATTCATTCGGCGGCATTCACTATGTGTTTACCTTCATTTAAAGACCTCGATTTGACAACACACCAATTTCTTAAGGATCCAGGTCGCGTTTTTGCTATAAACAATATTTTTTTTATCATTTGAGATGGCTTTGGAGAAGTTTTATAGATGTCCGTAAAGGAAAGGTATTGTCCCATAAAAAAATTCAGAAGTGAACGCCGTCGAGCTGTTGACGTCACTTCCGATTTTCAATTTTCCTTATTGATTGCGAGAAATCGGCGATGTTATCGGCAACACATGTGGGCCCTTATGTTTGGTACGGCGAATGTGTGATCGATAACATCGCATATTTCTCGCGGTCACTGGGAAAATTGAAAAGCGGAAGTGACGTTACAGCTCGGCTGCGTTCATTATTCACGGGACGATAACTTTCCTTTAATGAACCAATTGAAGTTGCATCTAAGTTCACACATCTTCAGAGTGCTAAAAATTCCACACTGATTCATTTTTTATATGGAATTGCACCACGAATTCTTAACACACTTTATAACCAATCAGCGAGCTGCATAGTCGCCGCGACATGTACATGCAAGGTGGCTGTAATTATGATGAATAATTATTTGTTAAATAATCAAATATTTGGTAGATAATTATTTATTTTTATCAATTTTTATTAATCAATGAGCTTATATGTTAACAAATCAATTAATATGTTAAATAATCAATTATTTGCCAAATAATAAAGTATTTGTAGAATAATAAATTATTTGTTACATAATTATTTATAAATTAAATAATCAATTTTGTCTTATATAAAAATCATCCAGCTTATAATTTATTTGCATAAAACATTTAAAAGCTTGGAAGTTATGTAAAAGAAGAAAATTATATGCAAACAACATAAAGACATTATTTATATATAAGTAGTTAGTCATTTAATAATTGTTACCAAATATTGTGTACAATTTGAATATCATTTAAGAATTACAATATTGATTATTTGGTCAAATTATGTTTCTTTTTATTTATTTAACACATTATACTCTTATTTGGCATAATTAATGCAAATCATTTTTTTACGATAAGCGCCCAATCCATCTTCATCCGTCCAACGTAGTTGCACAATCTTTTGTTTTGTAATACTGTCCTCTACTTAAATTACGTACTCTTCATCAAGATGGCGTCGACCATGGATCGAGAAAACTTTAGATCGCGGATATTTTACGCGTATTTCATAACAATTTGTTCAGTTTTGTGTAAATTATCCGGTGCAATATATACAGAGAGGAGTGAAATTATTTCCTTTAATCAAAGACATTACCTGTTACCATCTGCAGAAAACATTGACGCAAATCGACGTTCAAAACGGGAAGTTAGTGGCAGTGACAGTACACACGACTCTAAGTGTCACATTGATAATATTAAAGATAAATTATCATCAAACACACATAAGGTAAACTGACCGACAACTTCCTAGCTCTGGTTACGTAAATCTTGAATGCGTGATTTGTAATTGCAGGCCTAGGCGTATGTTACTTTTTCAAGTAATTGTTACGTTGGCCCTAGTTGCTGGACTTGGCAAAATTATGTAAACAAACTGCTCACCAACACTGTAAAAATTAGAGAAGTTTAGGCCTAACGTTAGGCTAGGCCTAGTGAGCCACCACCTCAATCATGTCAATACAAATAACATAGCATGACAAGATGACGGGCCAAGAAAGGTGAATCACCCCATAAAAAGCCCAACACCACCACCACCACCACCACAAAAAAATAAGATAATAATAAATAAATAATTTAATCAAAGATGCCTAGAATTATTAAAGAACTTATCATTGTTGACTGAAATTATGAACAGAATTAAAGCTAATTACCCACTCAGGCAAACCAATCTAGTCAGTAATAGCTTTGCGAAAAGCTAAAACCCCGAATATCTATCTGTGAGAACTCTTTGGTCAACTCTTAACCCGTGTCACATGAGGATTAGCTGAAACATGCAAGAAATTACAGGAAGTCAAAGCATCACTACTGTACCAGATAGAAATTAAAAAACCTGAATTATATTGCCTTGTACTCTTCTCAACTCAAGCGTGGTCAAACCAATAATTCACAAGCTAGATTCTAAAAAGAGATTCCTTACTTCAGGACTAAGTCTAGTGGCTATGCGCTAATCTGTTCCAAAATGAACTAATCCTTCTCATAAAAGGACTCCCAAGCCTGAATAGCATACTAACTAAGTACTTACACAAATTAAGGACAACCTTTCTACCAAGAAAACAAATATTTCTTATAATCAAACCAAGCATCCTATTTGCCCTTGCAGCTGCTAAAGCACACTCTTTAGAAGGCTTCAGATTAATAGTAATGACAACACCTAGATCTCTTTCTTGATATGTTTGTTTGTACATGATCCTTCCTTACGGGAACTTGGCAAAGACTTTTATATGGAGCATAGACGCCAAGCTATAGCCTGCATAGCAGATGCCAGTCTCGTGCGACTGGGACGGAAGTGGATGAAACTGGGTTTTTACCCTACTCTTTTCGAGAAGTGTTACGAGAACCAGGTAGGGTGTGACTGTCCTACCATGGGGACCGACGGCTTAACGTTCTCTCCGGAGGATGGCAAGCACCATTCAACCATTGCCACTTTTCTCAACAGCTGAATGAGGAACAGGAGCTGCAAACGACCTACTTTCGCATTGATGATTGGCGTATCTGTCTGCATAGCTGTTGAAAAACTGGTTAGACCTGTCCGAGGCCAGGGTACCTCCAGCATCTCAGTCGTGTGTTCTATCAACTGAGCAACCTGACCCCTTAATCAACACAACCAAGATTTGAAACATTCATGCAGTAATCAAAAGCCAAATTGCTCTGACCAAAATGAATAACTTTGCATTTATCAACATTGAATGACATCTGCCATGATTGGGACTGAGAAACTAATTTATCCAGATCAGTTTGCACAAGTTAAGAATCCCTAGCATCATCAACAGTCCTGTACAGCTTAGTTTCATCAGCAATTTTACAAATCCTGGAGCCAAGGAAAACATCAATATCATTAATGAAGATTAAGAAAAGAAGCGGACTCAATACAGAACCCTGAGTAACACCACTTGTAACCTTCTTCCATGGAGATACTTCACCATTGACAACAACTCTTTGTGACCTGTCAACTAACCAAGAATATATCCAACTGGCACACTGTCCCTCCCACCAATAAATTAGATACACGAGACCTCTTAGGTAAGAACCCATGCTGGGACTAATTCAACAAATCATTGACCAGTAAATGATTTAGTACAACATCCTTAACAATGGACTCCATGACCTTGCACACAACACTAGCAAGACTCACTGGCCTATAGTTACAAGGCAAACTGGTCACCCTTTTTAAAAGTAGGAGTAACATTAGCAATTCTCCAATCACTAGGAACAGCACCAACATTAAAGCACTTTGAAAAGATAATACTTGGGGGAACAGAAAGAACAATCACGTAAGACAGCTGGATGTATACCATCTGGACTGGGTGCTTTATTTAAATTCAGACCCTTCAACTTCTTAGACACAACTTCAACTGAAAAATCAACATTCTTAATGGATACTGGAGAGTGCACACTAAGATAATCCACAACATCATCATCAGGGGACTCCTGAGTAAAAGCAGACACAAAGTAGTCATTTAAAACCTCAACAATATCCTTACCATGGATAAGTGGATGATGGTGTCACTATTGATAATAACACCATCATTACCCTGAATGGGACCGACAACGTCCTTGTTTTTTTGCTTTGAGCCAACATACGAATGAAACAACTTGGGATTAATCGTAACCTCTTTGGACAAACGTTTTCAAAAAACACTTCAGTATCTCTTATCAAACCCTTTGCGAACTTTTCATGATCCTTATACCTAGCAAGCTCCGTAGGACAACCACTACATTTATAAGAATGCCACAATTTCTTCTTTTTCCGAACAGCCTGTTAAACCTCCCGAGATATCCACACTGTCCGATTACGCCTACAGACTTTCTTTAATGGAACAATATTTTTATGGGGTGACTAACCCTTCTTAGCCTGTAATCTTGTTATGTTATGTTAACCTTATACACTTTAAACAAAAAAATACAAAACTATCAACTGATGCTTCCTCAAAACTACATGTCACACCGGACTCCTCAAAATCGACCCACATAACACAGTTATCACAACAAATAAAACTCTCCATGACCATACCAAATGCTATTTAATAGTATGCAGCATCACCGAAACAACAGACTTTTACTTCCGATGGCTACCAACTTTTCTCCTTATCTTGTAAACACGAAAAACTTAGTCCTCTATATTAAGGAGACATTCCCTAATCAAATGATGATAACATTGAGTAAAACCTATTGTTAAAAATGTACTAAAAATCATTATTTTCTCGAAGTTTTGGTTTCGTAGTCTTTTACAGTGAAAATCTGGCGTAGAACTGCAATATCTCCACCAATCAATACGCATACTTGAATGTACACAAGTTAGAGAAAAAGCAAGACAGACAAGAAAATTTCACAGGCTTTTTTTCACGGGTGTATATACAGTGCAGGAATTGGATTGCACTGTTTGAGCATTGCAATTCCAACCGTCCAATGCATATAACACAGGCTGCGTACGTTCGCGCCATGAGCGTAAGATATTCAAAATAATTTGCATTTTAATTTCAGAGGTGTAATACATCTTATTTGTGCACGCACATTTACATGTACATGTATTGTTCAGAACATTTCACGATTTTGGAAAAAACTTTGAAATTTGACCATTTTAAGTTGTTGTTTCTCTTCTTTTCTCAACTTTTACAATTGCAAGTGCAAATACACTGGAGTAGGTGTGATTAATTTTTCAGTGAGAAGGGGGTCGCTTTTAATATCGAAAATAAATTCTCCTAGAAAAATTTTCTGGGAACATTTTTTTGAAATGTGTTAAATCCCATTGACTTTTGTTTAGTGTGTGGCGCAACTTTTTCAATAGACATGGGCACCTACCCAAATTGGTAGATTTGGATATTTGCTCTATTTGGGTATGTGACTCGTACTAGGCCTACTCGACATTAGGCCTGAGCTGGGTCCCCTATGATGGGGAGGGGAGCGTGCTTGCTTCTTGTGATTAGCTAGAGGTATTTGCTCTTGTTGAATCAATATTTTATCAAAAAGAGCACGGGTAAAACCTTGTTTTATCTACTTCTGATCTGGTCAAATCCTTCGGTGTTTCGTCATACCATCCTGGGGATCTCTAGTAGACACGATCGCTAATTCATAACCTCTTCTTACAGTACAGTGGTCACAAAAGAACATGAAAATTAACACCGATGCCCTCAACTTTTGTCTAATGTAAGCATACAAACATAAACAATAGAAACTTACATGTATTTCAACTTACATTTTGGTAGATTTCCCAAACTCTTTGTACAAATTGGTAAAAATGATCAATTCTATAGAAGAAATTCAGTGTCTTGTGCACAGGATGGTAGCGTTGCAAATAATGTTGCAAATGCGGGCGTACAACTTGAAAATAAGGGGCCAAAACAGGCGCAGATACAAAAAAATCACTATGCACATTGGTTACAAGACACAACAATTTTGTTGTTGGCACTATTATAATTATTCGACTTTGACTATCTCAACGCCCTTGTTCTTATGTAAATATCATGACATACAAATTGTACGTGTCGTATATAAAGTAACATGCATGTAGGATGCACAATTAGGCCTAAGAATAATTAGTCCTACTCTGTTATGATTTATATATGGAGGCAAGAGAATAGTTTTGTTTACCAGTGTTTATTCATAAGCATGATATTGTGGAGCTAACAGTTGTTTTTGTTCTGTTTATTCTAGTATCTGTTTGAAGATAGCAATGAAAATTTAGCATTACTGTGGACTGGGAACAGTGGAGAGGTGAGCATCCTTGTGAATCTTAATACTTGTCTATAAATGATATTCTGGTAACCCCTATTTGACATGATATCAGTTTTTGAATTTGGTTTTCTTAAGAAGTAGGCCTAAACCAATTGTTTTTATATTAATGGTTTAGATCTACCTTCTGTACCCTGGTTTCACAAATATGTGTTTTTTCCTAGTAAGATGTAGTGATATGGATAGTAGTATAATAAAATGTGATGAATCCTTATACAAACCTTTCATTAGAAGGATTACCTAATGTAATAATCAGCAGCCCATTCCTTTTGAAAAACAGCAGATTATTTTGACAAGGAGTTGTCAATCTTACCCATTCACCCAATCAACATCCACACCTTTAATTGACAAATCTAAATAAAAAAGATACGAAGAAACCAAGAAGGATATGATATGCATTGCTAAATATACCTCACATTTTCTTAAATAGACTGTAATATTAGAAAGTGTTGCTGTAATATTTGTTGTCTATTTTCAGAACCTTCTTGCCTTAACAACTCATGAATTTTCAATATTTGCTGCACCATCAAAATTATGGATCAGGTAAGCTGGTTTTATACTTCAGTATATCTGAAAGAAGTTTATATGTAGAGTACATCAATGAAATCAGTGGAAAAATATGTTTTTACACTCATTTTATAAATCTAGTAGTACTCTAAATTTTTTCTGGTGAGGGAAACATTCTTCTGCACATCTCAACCCCCTGAAAACAATATTTTGTTTGAAAAGTTTGCACTTTGTAACTTTAAAAAAAAAAAGCCCATACACGCAACTCAAATATCACTAAAGGGACTTGTATCGCTAACTATCTTGTATCTTGAATCTTAGCACTCTGTAGAGTGCATACCTCTGCCCCATTGCAAGTCCAACATGCCTAATAATTTTGTAGAGTTCATTAGATCCCCATACCTAATACAATCTACCTCAAAAATAATAAGTTTTATCCCCAAAAGATCTCTTTCTCACTTTTAATATGTATGGATTATTTGCATTTTGAACACTTGAGGATTATCATATAAAGGTTTTTAGTTTTATCTAGGCTAAGTATTTATTGTTTGAGTTTCTGTCAGGTAAGATTCACATTCCATCGTTATCCATCCATGGTTTTGATTTTCTTTGATACCAGAGACTACTTGATTTAATTTTTTTGAGTACAGAAAATTGATTGTTTGGATTTCCTTTCAGGGGATGAAGTGATTGTTTATCACATTCCATTGTTATGTTTTCGTCTGCATTTGTTTGTTTGTCATCTCAAGAACTAATGATTGGATTTTGATTAGATATAGTGTGTGATTTTGGTACTGCTTAGGGATAAAGTGATTAAAATTTGGCATATATTATTGTAATAAAAAAAGGGCAGAAATAAAGAGGTTGGGATGTTTTGGACTTAATTTGATGTCATCAAAATATCTGAAGAGTGATGGTTGGATTTTGAATAACCTTAGTGTGTGATTTTGGTACTGCCTAGGGATGAAGTGATTACATTTTGGGACATTGTAATAGGGGAAGGGCAGAAATGGAGGTGGGAATATTTTAGGGTGAGATCTGTGGAGAATTAGTTCAAACTTTCCAATGGAAGGTGCTGAACAATGAATGCCTTGAGAGCAAATCCACACAATCAATTTTCTGGACTCGAAATGAAATATAAAATTGAGTGGTCTCTGGTATTAAAACAATTGATTTCTGATATAAAAGGAAAATGATGGAATGCCTGAAAGGAACTTAACTAAACAATGAATACTTAGTCTGAATAAAGCTGAAAACAATGATAAAGATCAAACGTGAGAAAGAGATAGAACTTGGATCGACCAAGGAACTCTGGAGATAGATTCCATTGGATATGGGGAATTCAATACATATTAGAATATTAGGCATGTTAGAATTACCAGGGACTCTACAGAGTGCTAAAGTTCTGGTTTTGAACAAGTATCTGACTTGTTATTTAATATACCTTCCAGGGTTCGCATTAAAGACAAATTTGTGATTTGTGAACTGATCACAATCTGCAAGTCAAGTTACTATACTGATCACTTGTGATCACTTCACAGATACATGATTAACACAATACAAAAGGAAAGTAGAATCCTAGCTAATAATATCGTTAACAATTGACAGCCTGCATTCAAAACAACATCAAAAGTTTCATATACACTGAACAGTGTACGTACATCATGTGTAAGGCCTGTGTACTAGCCTATATGTGTTTATGTACAGTACTTGTACAGGCATGTAGAATCATTTGGCCCCTAGTCTCGTAGTTATATCATTTTTCTTTTATCTATGAGTAATTCAAAATCATTTTTGTGTGAAATAAAACTTTTAATCACATCAGAGAGGTAAGATGTTCATAAATTTCATTTAAGGTAATGATAAACTTTGGCATAAAATTTCACATGCTATATCTGAATCTTACGATGAGGTACAACCTGCAAGGTAAGAAATTTTGGCCATAGCGTAATATGCAAAAAATTTGTTGTAAACGCGATCTCTGCTGTGAAGTAGATGTGTTTGAGATCTGAATAGTATATTATGGTTGACAATTGGTAAAAAGTTCACTAAAACCTCATGAAAGTTAGAATACGATAAACAAAAGTATTTTTTATTTTATTTTGGATTGTTAACCCAAATTTCATGATTCAACAATCAACATTATACAAGGATTAGGTATGAACTTTTTCCTTATATTTGTTATGATAATAATAGTCCGATTTTTTAATGTTTTTGTATTTTAAGCGCAATTTTCATTCACTTTAGTGAAGCAGGCCTACACAAGTGTGTGTGTGTTAACATTACTTGCAAGCTTCGCATGCACGCAGTGCCCTGTACATATGACAGCAAATTGACAAAATATGCCAAAAATCAAGGGCTTGTCGTATGCAAATATGCCAAACAAAATTTTTTAACGCAACCTCTGAGACCTTCCTATACTTCGTACCTGTATGACAGGTCCTCGTTGTACAAATAGCAGATTACTGTAAAAAATGCTTTATTTAACCTTTGACCTTTGTCGTTGGTGCTTGAAAATCTAGAAGGCACAAGCTCGCAAACTTGCCCCATAGGGTACCCCTCCAACAATTTTGTTTTAAATTGGTGCAGTATATTTTGAGTTATATAAAAGGCGGACAGATGCACACACACATACTTTTACCCATGGACAGACAAAATTCCACCTTTGACCCCATGTCGCAAAGTTAAGACCTTTCCCCATAGTATGGGATCATCACATGAAACCCCTGATTAGATCCTACATTACCCCCTGGTATCAAGGGGGTGGTGCATAGGGTCTGGGCATAAGGGTCATATGTAAAAAAGGCACAAAGATACTACAGTCCAATATCTCATTCCTATCTACATGCGTAATGCATGATGATGAGATTTTATTTGTTTAAACTTAGATGATTATTCTTGATGATTTGGAGTTTTTCTTGTATGTTTAAAGCATGTTTGGTAATTAATCAAAAGTGATAGCGGCCCATAGTTGAGTCTGTTTATAAACAGCATATGGTTATTGGCATATCATCCTGTTCACTGTGCTCTATTTGTGATATAAGGATAATACATTTTTTCTGAAAGTCAAAGTCCAGAAAATATGAGAGTCAAAGAAATTAGGTTTTGCTTTGATTGGATTAATTTCACACATTTTATTTATACATTCAGTGCCTAACTTACATTTAAATTACCTTTACTGTATTCGACATAATAACGCACTTACAAAAATAGAATTGTACAACTTTTAATGCTTCTCCCTATTAATATACTCAGGATTTGTGTACATTTATTCTTCAAACTTTGTTTGCCTGCTGCTGATAGGGATTATGTCGTCAGATCTGCAATGTCTATTCATTTGGTCGAAATGTGACCTGAGGTCATCAGACGGGATAGCAACCGCATGCATTCATCCCGCATTGGAGTGAAAACAAAGCGATCAGCTGTGTGTTTACATGTCATATGTACCGCACTCAGTAAATGCATACAGACTTTCCCATGTGTATCGAGCAAAGGTTTGCTTTCACTCCAGCAAATGACGTCATCTCCCGGATGTGACGTGGCATCGACCAAGTGAATATAATATCAAGAGAAACATGCAGATAGTCAAAACCCACTGGTTTTGCTACTAGACACGTTCAATAAACCAAACAAAAATTCAACAAGTCAGCTTTTTGTGGCTTACAACCAATTTGGATATGTGTGGGAAGTACTAAAAAAGAAGTAAAGTTGATATGATGTATCTCGCGGGAAAAGTTTTTGAGTAAGATTATGTTCAAGTTGTTAAAAAATTGAATTATATTTTTGATACAAATACATCAACAATAAAGTCGTTCTTTTACAGTAGACAGTAGACTTTGTACACCAGTTATTTCCATACAATCTTGTGACATTTTAAAACTCGGAAAGGTATCCTGAATGGAACAAGATCATAAATGTGTTGTCCAACAAGTAAGCATATTTGACCACTAAACTACTGTGAATACCTGTAAATACATTGCAGAAATTTCCTGTACCAGTCAGACCCACTCCTCTTAGGCCATCCTTAAAAATTAATTGTTTAGAGTAACCCTACAAATCCAACAAAATTGCAACCTGCTCACATAATTTTGTGTTGATTTGATCTGAAATGATAGCCCTTTATTGTATAAAATGTGTAATAAAAAAGCTTGCATTTGGCCAAAAATGTTTTTTGCCTACCTAGCCGACTAACTCCCTTTTTAAGAACAGGATGGGTTACACCAAATGAACTATTTTGTAAGCCCTGACCTTAAAAGTTAGCCTTGTAGTATCTGCATATTTTCAGACAATTTCACACACATCAATCTTATTTCTGTACTTTTTTTAATATTTGTTATGCTGGTAAAATATTATGGAAAAAAATTCCCTCTTTTAACCATCAGCTTTTAATTATAAAATTATATATGAACATAATGAGCATAATGAATATTAAACTTAAGGCTTTTTACAACATTGTTTGCAAAAAATTGATATTGATTATCTTGGGAACAAATGAACTGTGGATTGTTTACCTTTTTATTTGGGTGGTAACATCTGTTGAGAAAGTGCATAGTTGCATTGGGAAATATCAGTTGTGTGGAATCCTGTGTGGTGAATATGTGTGTAAGTATGCATGTTTAATTGAAACAGGGAGTTGAGTGATATACAGTAGACTTCCTGATTGAAACAAAGAACCTGGCATGTGTTCAATTGCAGCTTAGCTGTAGTAATATACAGTGGTTTATGTTAAACGAGTATTCCCGTGATTTTTCATTTTTAGCTTGACTATTCAAACGTCGGCGTCCGTTCAAAGTTTTGGTTAAAGTTTTCATAACTTAAGCTATGAATGGTGTACATTCATGTGACTTGGCATAGTGGTAGAAGACATGGGTACTGATCAAATGAGCATGATTGGAGGGTTGTGTGTGCATACTAATTAGCTTATTTGCATAACAATGAAAATATTTGTCAGATTTAAGTTTTGGTTAAAAGTTTTAGGTTAAGGTTTTCATAACTGAAGTTATAAAAGGTGTACATTCATGTAACTTGGCATAGGGGTACTGTTTAAGTGAGCATGATTAGGGGTTGTGTGGCATATAGGTACTCTTCAAGTGAGCATGATTAGGGGTTGTGTGTGCATACTAATTAGCTTATTTGCATAGCAATGATAATATATGTGTTTATAATATCTCTTAAATTAAAGCGGGAGTGGGGATTTTGATATTGTCTACTTTTAATGGTGAGGTGAAGCGTGCATATTAATTAGCTTATTTGCATAACAATATACTTTGGTACGAAATGTTAACATTCATGAGTGCATAAGTTAAGTTATGAATGGTGTACATTCATGTAACTTGGCACAAGGGTATAGGACATAAATACTGTTCAAATAAGCATGATTTGGGGGTTGTGTGTTTATACTAAATAGCATATTTGCATAACAATGAAAATATTTGGATCTATGATATGTCTTAAATCAAAGTGGAGTGGAGATTTTGTTTACACAGATAATCATATATGTGAAGAGCATTGTCTACACTTAAAGGTGAAGTGTAATGTGCATATTTACTTCAAGTTATATCATACCTTACATGCTATAAATATGCAATCTGGTCCAATGACCTGATTTTAATGCACATTTAACTGATCTTGAAAATGTAGTAACCAACCCAGCCCTAACCTCCATTATACCTCTAACATCCCTCACTTTTTTTTAGTGCATTGCTGTCACAACATCGCTGGAAATGGCTGAAAAGTTTCTTTAAATTTTTGCCATTTTCAAACAATTGTCTTCCTTGCAGCTCCTACAATGCAGATTTTTTAGCTGTTTGGCATTTTTTCCTTGCCTTTTTTAGTCACCTGAGGTAAGACAAGGTGGCCATTGAGTCCGATTCATAGGACTTTCCCCATTAAGCTTACACTTAAGTTAGAGTGTTTTTGCTTCCATCCGTACAAAATGGGTGGCTAGAATGAGAGGGTCCCACTCTCGCTGTGGGTGTTTTTAGTCCCTAGAGCACCTGGTGTGCTTGTTTAGAGGATCCCTTTTCCTTAGGTTGATGTGTTTTTCACTTCACGTTAAATATATGATATCAATATAGTGAGTTTTCTGCTTACGCCACAACCCACGGCTTGATGATACTGAGCTGCAGAGGTCTGAGGCAGTAGTCTACTTTGTTAATTATATTGACTTACCCCCTGGGGCCCCCGACTCAACGCTACTGAGTCAGCAGGGCCGTGGGCGGAGGTCTGTCAGACGGAAGTTATTTCTGAAACTTTATTGATTCAGCCAAGTTGCGCCTTAATGACGTAGCTTAGAATAAACCACGCATTACTAGCACCCGCATCTCGACAATACTGAGTTGGTGGCTTGGAGGTAGTGGTGGGTGACTCCTTATTACACTGCTGTGGACCATGGTTCCATATACGGACCAGCTGGGCCACAAAGTGAGTTACCAGTAATCTTATGACTTGCTGTAGAGCCATTAGATTACTTCCACGGGTCCGCACGGCTCCGTGAATGGGTCCTTATGGATTCACGGCACAGGTTCACGTCTCCATACGGGCCGTGATACAGCTTTACGGGTCCATTGCACGGCTCCGTACGGATTCATACAGCTCCGTATCCAAGCTATATGGGTCCACACAGCTCCGTATCCAAGCTTTACAGGTCTATATGGTTCCGGTGAACGGCTCCATATGGGTCCTTATGGCCCCACGGCATGGGTTCATGGCTCCACACAGGTACGTGATACGGGTCCATTGCACGGCTCCGTATGGGTCCATACGGCTCCATTTCCAACTTTATGGGTCAATACGGCTCCAGTGAAGTAGTCTGTACGGCTCCATAGTTTTTAACGGAATAACGTACAAGTCCATTAAACAGCCCTGTATGGGTCCATTAAACGGGTTCACGGGTCCATGCCATGGCTTACTGGTTCATTGAACGGACCAGTACGGTTTCTAACTAAACTCTACTGGTCCGTTCGGCTCCGTTGTATGGTACAGGTCTATACGGTATCTTAGTTAAACTTTATGGGTCTATACGGCTCTGGTGAACAGGCCCTTACGGCCCCACAGGACGTAAGGCTTATATTAATGGCCTGCATTTTAACTCGTTAACCAGGGTTAATAGTACCAGTCAGACCCACAACGTTGTATTGTTTGTACTTTTTCAACAATGCAGGTCTCTACAACGAGCTGGGTTTACTCATTGGTTTAGATTAGTAAATTTAAACAAAATTTATTCACAGCCAACCTGGACTAACACCAGCAAGGTCTTGCATCTACAGTGGACACCTCAACAACGTAGCGAGTAGACAGTTTTCCTCACTATCGTTCACGTGGATCGGCTAATGACCATTTTTCATGCGCTGTTGGTCTAATGCTAGACTTAAACAGTGCGAGGTAACAGGTGCAGTCACTCCTGCCACGTTGCTCCTAGGTCATCGCATAGCATCTTGGCAATGTTTTTGTATGCTGACAATGTAAGAAGACAATGGTCTCCTTATACTCTTCACAGCGGTAACCATGGGCTTTACAGTTCCACTGTTGTAAGATCTTTCCAGAGTTAACGGCCTGTAGAGAATACGATGTATGTTAACCCTAAGTTTAAAATAGCTTATCGAAGCTAATGGTTGAAAAAAAAAAATCTCAATTTTCACAGCACTTTACTGGCATCTTGGACAATCTAAGTAGGGCGTCCAGCATAGCCAGGCACACCGCGCACCCCAAATTCACCCAGGTGTGGCATTGGCAAGAAGTCAGTTAACTCTGCCCAGGGTTTACCAGGACAGCTGACCATGTGATCCCCTGCAGACTTGCACACTATACAATGACTAAGACATAGTGGCGTGGCAAGACCATGCATGGCTTAAGGAGCGGCACTTAAAAAAAGTCATTGGGAGAGCGGGGAGGGGAAGCACCATTTGATGGTCCTCTTCCTGCGGGTTTGCCAACGTTCGGTATTTCACTCACTTCTCTCCCCCGATCCTCTCCACAGCGGAGCAAGTCCCAGAGTAGGGATCAAGAAAGAAGCAGTAAGCGCTATTGGAGAGGACAGTTTCCGTCCTTTCCCTACTTCTCACTTCCTTCCGTCCCACCTGAATCCAGGTGTGGACATAGGAAGAAAAATGGAGTTAATCCATGGTAAGATATTTCCTACCTTTATGGACTCCCTAATATCCAGGCTTCTGTCTTGAGTCACACAGGCCATGGAGGAGAGGCTGTTGCCTCCCACGCACCACCGGCCAGCAGCCTCCCACGCACCACCGGCCAGCAGCCTCCCACGCACCACCGGCCAGCAGCCTCCCACGCACCACCGGCCAGCAGCCTCCCACGCACCACCGGCCAGCAGCCTCCCACGCACCACCGGCCAGCAGCCTCCCATGCACCACCGGCCAGCAGCCTCCCATGCACCACCGGCCAGCAGTCTCCCATGCACCACTGGCCAGCAGCCTCCCATGCACCACCTGCCAGCAGCCTCCCACGCACCACCGGCCAGCAGCCTCCCACGCACCGCCGGCGGTCAGCAGCCCCCCCATGCACCGCCGGCCAGCAGTCCTCCCCACGCACTGCCGGTCAGCAGTGATTGATGAGTACTTTCAACACACCCAAAATTTCACAGGGAGGACGTCTTTGAAATCTACCCCTCGAGCTGAAGATGGTCTCATGGAGACCTCGACTGTCCTGGACTTTACACAAGGCCATTTACGGCTGATATAGGAGAGAGTGCTAGCCATGAAGGCGATAGCGGATTTACCTCCTTTAACAGGGAACATCTCTGACAATAGACTGGCTGATGCTTATAGACCGCTTAGCCGGTCAGGTGGACATAGTCCTCATGTGCAAGTTTCACATATGGGACCAACGTTTCTTTCTGCTACACTTCTGCAGTCCCTTCCAGGACACATCAGTACCTCTGCTCCATACCTTCAGATGGTGTCCACCCATGTTTATTGGTGGTGCAGCCTTTCCCACCTGTCGGGAGGTGCGAAGTTTCCACCCGTCAGTTCTTAACCGTCAGTAGTGACGGATGCGTCTTGGACGGGGTGAGGAGCACAATTAACGTGGTACCCAATCGCAGGAACTTGGGCAGGTACTTGACATATGCTGAAACCACTAGTGCTGAGCAAAACAGTTCAGATACACACTGACATTCCAACATTGTTGTGTTCTCTTTCTCTTTCAGGCAGGGAGGGACAGAGTCCGCGAGTTTCTGGAATCCTTCCTCTCATCTTGGTTCAAGACGAACTAGGTCAGCCTTCAGGCTATTGACCTTTCGGGCTAAGAGAACATGATCATGGATCTTGTTGTTTCATCTCAATGGAACTCCCACAGGATGGGAGTGCTTACCACAGGTGACCAGAGCGATCTGGACAACATTCAGCCTCCCGGACGTAGGTCTGTCTGCGTCTGTGGATGATCACAAGCTACCGAATCTCTGCGTCCCGACATCTAACCTGATGGTTTTTGGAGTCGACGCGTTCACAATCACAGGAACTCACTATGTGGGTTACGCATTTTCTGACGTTCGCGTTGGTACCTAAGGTACTTAGCAGAGCGATGTACGACCGGTAGCACCCATTTGGCCCGGCCAACTGTGGTTCCCTCAGCTGCTCAAACTTTTTGCAGGCTTCCCGTACGAGCTTCTGGTCAGAGACAACTTTTGTCTCATTCCTGGATTCCATCAAACTGTACCACAGTCTCAGAGCACTTTATTTGACTGTGCGGCTTTGTCTGCCGATCCTTGGCATTAGCAAAGCTTTTCTAAGGAGTCGATGACCCCCCTCCCCCCGTTTTGGGGAGGTCTTCTCCCAGACTCTGATCAGTCAAGGGCTCTAGGATAGCTGTAGCAGCCATCCACCGAGGCTTTCCAGTTGGGTCGATGGTTTCAGACTTGCGACCACTAAATAAATTTGCCAAAAAGAATCTTCTTATAAAGACCTTCCAAGATTCTTGCATCCATGTGGGTCATGCAAGTTGTCGTAGGCACACTGGTGGAGCCACCCCCACATGCCTAATTAGGGAGTTGACGCTTAAAAGACTTGTCTGCTTTCCACGGACTCTACTAAGCACAGAGATCATTTTCATCTTTCGCCCGAAGCTGGTACTAGTACAGCTGCTTTCTGCGCCTTCAGACCCACCAGAAAACGGGGTATGGTGCCTCGTTTGTCTGCCATCTTTAGAATGGCTTCATAAGTATGCAGCCGATGCTTGGCATTATAAAAGCATTCTTCATTTCGTTATGGAGATCTCATCGGACGGTGTTGCGAAACACTATCTCATGAGGGATCATCCAAAGCAATCTCTTAAAATGGTCGGCGCTGTTCATAGAACAGCCAGGGTATGCCCTCGGATTAGAGGCATAGACCAGATCACTGGATAATATGTGCAGCTGTTCTGGAAAATGCATGTCACATTTATTCCCTGTCTTTGCTTGACCTACTTTACGACATTTGTGTTTACTCCGCTAACTTTTGCTTTAGCAAGGTTGCGTACCAACAAATTTTTTCCTTGGCTCGGGAATTCCTCATTTTGCATTAGCTAACACATGCTTCATTCCCAATTGTGTATTTACTAATCGGTTTGGTCTCATGGACGAACTTGGTAAGTTTTGTTGCATTATTTTAGACAATACTATGATGTTTACATTGTGTCTGAATGTCCCTTGATTGGCATGTAATCTTACTTGAGTTCATGCTGCGATTGCCTTAGTTACTGATAACGGGTAGTGACCTGTTAGGTTTGACTGTAACCAAGAGTTATTTACTATGGTTTATTAATTCCTATTCAGATATTTTTCATCCGTAAGAGGATAAGGAATCTGATCCTTTAAGTAGGATAAAACTAGTGCAAGTATCAGGACCAGCCTTTTGAAGATTGGGTTTCAACCTGAACTACCTTCCGTTCCTCAGTTGCAATCTGATTGCATATTTATAGCATGGAAGGTAAGATCTAACTTGAAATCAATTTACCCTGCTAAGCATAGCGGGGATATTTACAAGAGTTATACTTACCTTCCATGCGTCCTGGCCCACCTCTTCTCTCGCCGTTCAGGCCTCGGTGGAATATTAAGTGAAGGATTTTAGAGGTACTATGGAGTTCAGGGCTGGGTTGGTAACTATGTTTTTAAGGTTGGTTAAAAGTGTGTTTGAATCAGGTCAGTGGACCAAATTGCTTATTGATAGCAATTGTTGTTAGTGTTAAATGAATAGAACCAGTTTCATTCTTTAAGGAGGACGATATTGCAAAATAAGTAATACAAAAGCAAAATAATGTTGCAATGTTTAATGCTCCTTCATGAAAAGAAATATTTTTTGTACTTTCTTCACGAATCTTAATGTTTTTTATGTTTTCCTTTGATATTCCACTTCAAGTGGTGCTGGCATGCCTCCCCCAAAAATTGAGATTTAACTTGATATAGGTTTTTCATATCCCTAAATTCAATAATTTGTCAAGAAATCCCGAAGTAAGTCCATTTTCATGATGAAAAAGGACTTAGAAATTAATTATTTATTGCTTGCTCAAAAAAAGTTGAAAGGGATTTGTGACGTCAGAACAGTTTGCTACGTCATTTCAGGGATTGCAGATCGTAAACAATGCATGACACACATACTAACCATGTACAAATAGCGTCTGATTACAAAAGTATTTCGGGCTGTTCAGATCTTAATTTGTCTTTTTAAGTTCAAGCTATGATCAAAATGATTTGGAAATAAATAAAGAATATTCCCATATTATTTATCTTAGAATAGGTCACACCCACCTCACTCATTCCCACTTCCTATTGGCTTCCCCAACCCCTCTGCAACAATTGCCATTGCACCCTCACAGGCCATCACGTTCTCCTTGCTTTCCCCCTGTACAACCTTCCCAGAGCTTCCCTCGCTCCCCACATTTCAATTGCTGAGTTCTTACAGAAAAACCCTTTGGATAAAATTATCTCCTTCCTTCCTTCATCATGCTTTCCTCTACAACCATATTTAGTCCCCCCTCCCACCCCGACTCTCTACTTTTTTTTTTTACCAATGCACCTCCTCTCTTGATACCAGCTTTCTGACTTTTAGTTCTTGTATTTCTCTTATTCTCCCCCTGTTTTCTTTCCTTCCTACCTCTAGAATGATCTTAACTTTTTAGGCACAATTTGACCTTCCTTGTCGTGGTGCCGTTAAGCCCTCATCTAACAAACAAACAAACATAATGAAGGGGATGTTGTTTCTTTTCAATTTGAACCACTTGCAGACGAGAAAGAAGGATATCAGGCTTACAAACTTTACATGGTCCTACAGTACTAAGCCTGCATAGTCGGCATGGAATTCTTACTGTTTCGCAAGTAATATTTTGTTAAACATAATCAAATTGAAGTGTTTGCAACAACATCTACCTTTTTTTAATTACTTTTTTACGTTGAATGGAAATATAAAGTTTTGTTTATCAATGTTCAAGTGTGTGTCACTCGACGTTTAGTCAACAGGCCTATGTGAACTGAATAGTTCATTCACGCAATTCAGTTTGTGTTTTTGCACTTGAATTGAAGGTTTTTTAAGAAATTGTGAAAATTTTGTTAGTTTTTTTTTTTGAGTTTTGATATGCTAAAAGGGACGGCTTGGCATATGGACACAATAATTACAATTCAGTTCTAATTTATCGATTTTTCTTCCTTTGATAATATATCACACTAAATATAAATAAATCATATAAGCTTACAAGTAATTAAAGTGGCCCAGTAGGTTACGGCATTGTCTTTTGAGTGAGAGGTTATGAGTTCAAATCTCACTAAGTCTTATTCTATTTTTTTCTTCCTCTGTTTCTCTCATTTGGATTTTTATTACTCACGAAACAGTACAAATTTAATGTCAGAGAGAGCAAAGCGGTCAAGCTACTGTTTAAATCAAACAGAACAGGGGTATAACAATCTGGCGTTAGCTGAATATGACACTGTACACGGTAAGCTGGGAAAACTTGGTTCATGTCAAGTGCACAAAACACGTCCAGGATTGTTTCGTTTTGTTGCTCTCTGCCATTGATAAACGACATTTAGTTTGAAAATTTATATTACTAAATCCTCCAACTACACAAAGCTGCAGGATTTTGATTAATATTTACTTGGAAAATATTCACATTTAAAAAAACAAAGGAAGATAATAATTGACACTAGTTGCCAAACTTCAAATGTGTACAAACACAAAATGTGTCAGCGATGCATCGTTTACTTACAGGAGTCCCTGAAGTGACTTTATCGCGTATGAAGCCAAAATCTGATATTTTTTTCGTCAAGGTGACGAAAAACTCATTCTTCTTTCACTTTTCTCGCAAACAGTGGGGTGTAGAGCAGAAAGAATCCTATTTTTGCAAAACAAATATTAAAAATATTATGTTTATTATTAGTTCCGACCCCCATCACAGGACCACTTTAAACGACTGGTTCAGTGGTCAAGAATGTCCATCTTATATGAAAGAGGACTTCAAAAGAAACAAAATAGTAAAGAAAGCCGTCAAAAATCTTATTCCATTAAGGATGTAATCTAGTTTAAAGTTTGGTATCATTTCTGTAGAAACGACTAAAATCAGACTGTGATGTCACAACCTCAGATTTATCAAAATCTTTATGTTATGTAAGATAGGTAAACTACCCACCTATTTTACCTACCTATCTTCAAGATATCAAGATATATGGACAGGTAGCACGAATTTCATCTTAATTGAAAGAAAATAGGCTATAAACCAGGAAAATAAGCTATAAACCAGGAAAATAGGCTATAAACCAGGAAAATAGGCTATAAACCAGGAAAATAGGCTATAAACCAGGAAAATAGGCTATAAACCAGGAAAATAGCTTATAGACCAGGAAAGTAGGCTATGAACCAGGAAAATAGGCTATAAACCAGGGAGAAAAAAAATTCTTTAAAATCTGTTAAGAATTGACTATTTTGCAGCATTTTTATTTTTAAGGCCTTATTATAATGAATTATGCAAATTTTATTAAAATTTGTGACATCGACATGGAAAAACCAATGAATTTTCTTATGTTTAATTTATTGTTTTTCAATCCTTCACCAACCTTATCTGAAGGGGGGAGGGGTTGAATACGATGAAGGGGTTTTGAATCTCATACCTTTCAATAAATATTTAGCAGGAGAATACATTCTCGTGATTTTCAGTGACTGAAATTTAGGACAGAAATAAAAGAATTCTATTAAATAACTTGAGCTGTCCTCTCTTTAATACAACACAACTTTTACATACATTAAAAGTTCCTGAATCATTGATTAGCCGGAACTTTTGACATAATTTAAAGACTAGATTTTAAAGCTTTTTTTTTTTATGAATCCACCCCTGTCCATATATCTTTAATGTTTGAAAATGACTGGTCTAGAAAGTCCACTGTACAAGGGGGATTTCACACAATCAATTTTAATGTATTATTCGGAAGTTTGATTTATTTGAAAATTTATTCACTAAATTTTTCACTAGACACTGTCTTACCATTCTCCTGACATTTTAAGTCACAAAATCTTAGAAAGCATTTCAATGAAATACAAAATATATTAGAAATGTGTGGCTCTGTTATCACTTCAGTCTCATTTCAGTCATTTCTACACATGAACTCAAACCTTGAATGTCTGTAAAATAAAAACAAGGAACACTTCTTTAATTATTGTGTTCCTTTAATTGTTGTCTTAATGAGATGAACATGCTTGACCACTGAACTATTCCATTAAAAGAATAAGTTGATTAGTCAACCACTATAGTTATGGGTGAGATTTAAGAGGGATGGGAGGGGGAGTAATTTGTAATCTTTGTATGGTGATTTTTGCATCTTAGCATGATTTTGATTTTGTGGTCCCCCTTTCTCCCCCGTCTCCCAGTCCCCCTGTCTCCCTCGTCCCTGTCTCCCGTCCCCCCGTCTCCCCGTCCCCCCCCCTTTCCCCTGTCTGCCCCATCCCCCTGTCTCCCTACGTCCCCCTGTCTTTCTGTCTCCCCCGTCATAGTATAGTTTTCAATAATACAACAGCTATCTTTAAATTATTAGTCAGTAGTCACGCAAGTTTATCTAATATGAAAGAAGATCTCAAAAGAAACGAAAAAGTGAAGAAATTAATATTTCATTAAGGAGATATTAAGTTTGAAGTTATGTATCATTTGCATAGAAATGACTGAAATCTAGGCTAGTTGTGATGTCACAACCTCAGATTTCTCACAGTCTATGTATTCTATCATATATTTTCCTGCAATTTTGTGGCTTAAAGACCATTGGATATGTCACGAAAGTAATAAAACAGAATCTAGGAAGGGTAATAAGAATTTACCATCTGAAAAAAATTTGAGGAAAAAGATTACAAATAGTAAAAAGTTCAATCAATTTTCTTAAAAATGCAATAACAATTGTTAATAATGTGAATATGAGGGCATCAATCTTTCGTTACAGTCTAAATAGATAAGACAGAAATTTAAACTTGAATATCTCTTGATATTGAAATAGGTTTTTCAGCATTTTATTCCTATTAAAGTCCTCTTTCATAAATCCATATAAGATAAACTTATGTGACCACTGAAGTACTTTATAAGAGT
The DNA here is from genome assembly GCA_020152595.1 of Chiridota heheva. NCBI lineage: Eukaryota > Metazoa > Echinodermata > Holothuroidea > Apodida > Chiridotidae > Chiridota > Chiridota heheva. Next base: position 623,328 of record JAIGNY010002964.1, read on the forward strand.
CAATTAAGAAATGTCACCTGAATTCAGCTAACTTTGCAAGTGGCTTGCTTACATTATATATCATTTGCATGTTTGGTGTATAAGCAAGAAGCCATTTTGATATTTTGTTTTGTGCATCTGAGATGCAATCAGCTTCAAATTTTATAAACTAAGTATGAATTGTCTGAAATTATGACAAATGCATTCACCTATGCTTATTGCTTTGTGTAAGAAAATAATCAAAATTAGGTCGGTGTCATCAGGCGCCTAGTTCGCTTTTTCAGAGGGGTGCTCCACCCTCCCCATTTTCACTAAGTAAGCACCCTACATTTCATTTGCAAAAACTTAATTTGGAAAACTCTTTTGACTTCTTTTCATGCTGATTACAGTCACCCAATATAACAACTTTAGTTTTCAAAAACATACTTATGATGCGGGAACACTACTTGTTGTATTGATCACTCAAGGTAGGGGTTTGTACAGTCTTTGCTGTGTTATTGTTTTTACTGAATTAGTTCTACTGTTATTGTTTCTCTGTTACAGCAATGACTTTGGGAATACGTTTGAAAATATCAATGGAAAAGTTAATGGTGCAATAATTCGCAAAGATGATGGAGTATTCAGAAATCATATCGATAATTCCAAGGTTAGTAGTTTTGACACATTTAATCTTTATCTTACATTTGTTGTATGGTTTAAGTTTGTTTTTATCTATGTTTAATTAAGTAAACGAGTTTTAACCATATGCAAAATGTGTGATGTATAGATAGTTCAAAATTTCTTTCCTGAATTCAAGATTTACAACCACCTTTGGTCTAAAACTTGATTTACAACTACCTGTGGTCCTCCAAAACTTGTTTACAATCACCTATGGTCTTCTAAAACTAGATTTACAACCACCTATATGGTCCTATAAAACTTGATTTACAACCACCTATGGTCTTCTAAAACTAGATTTACAACCACCTATATGGTTCTATAAAACTTGATTTACAACCACCTTTGGTCCTCCAAAACTTGATTTACAACTACCTGTGGTCCTCCAAAACTTGTTTACAATCACCTATGGTCCTACAAAACTTGATTTACAACCACCTATGGTCCTCTTTAAGTAGATTTACAACCACCTATATGGTCCTACAAAACTTGATTTACAAACACCTTTGGTCCTCCAAAACTTGATTTATAACCATCTGTGGTCCTCCAAAACTTGATTTACAACCACCAATGGTCCTCCAAAACTTGATTTACAACCACCTATGGTCCTCCAAAACTTGATTTACAACCACCTATGATTCTCCAAAACTTGATTTACAACCACCCATGGTCCTCCAAAACTTGATTTACAACCACCTACGGTCCTCCAAAACTTAATTTACAACCACCTATGGTCCTCCAAAACTTGATTTACAACTACCTATGGTCTTTCAAAACTTGATTTATAACCACCTGTGGTCCTCCGAAACTTGATTTACAACCACCTATGGTCCTCCAAAACTACCAGATCTCATTAACATTAATCCTGCCACCATTGCTTACCGGGCTACTAACAATAATCTTTCACCAACTTTTTAAAAGATATTTACGACTAACAAAGACACTCACAACTACAATACCCCTCAATCAAACAACATCCATTGTGTTCCCTGTCGCACCAACATTATAAGATTTAATTCGTGCAACTGCAATTGATACCTGGAATTCACTCTCAATTGACTTACAAAGCTGCAAATCTCTAGTCTGTTTAAAAAAAACCTTAGACGTAAATACATCATAAACTATTGATTAGTTTTTTAATAATTCCCATTTACTGTTAAATACTTACATCCTTACTTCCAGTACATCATTACTTTACCTGGGATCGGGTGGGGTGGAATGGGGACATGTGGCTTCGATTGTATGTATTGGTGTGTGGGGTGGGTGCGTTTTGTACTACCAATTTGTTATCTTTTTTGTTTTGTATTTTAGGAGTGTTGTACTCAGTTAGGCTCATTAGAGTTTTTATACAACACTTTCTTTCGCAACCATATATATTCTTCTGTATATACATATTTTGTAAATTTCATGATATACTTGCAAATAAAACTATTCTGTAATTATATGTAGTTTGGTTGTGAAAAAACTAATAAATGAAATGAAATTTTAAGTTGATATAAATGTTGAGACTGTATATTCTCCTCCTATTTTGAATTAACCTCTCTGAGTATGAAAATAGACCATGCCCACGGTAGCAATGCGGTAACTAGGTGGGGCAAATAAACCTCAAATCCCTAATCTTGCATGGCCAACACATTGACATTTAGATGTTCATGCATGTGGCTTACCGCACGCAAGTTTTGATCCATTTTTGGCACTTCTTCGAATTTTTAGAGTTTTTAGTGTCAACAGTTATAAACAAAATTCTGTTTGCTAACCATTTTGGGTAACGGGAATCAGATTTACAAAGCCTGTACCTGTACAGTACTGTTCCGTCTCAGTTGACAATTCTGCTGGACGGGGACGCATTTTGATTTCTCAAAATAAAAGCTGACTCATTTCCGACGCTTGAATGGAAAGGGGACTCGTTTCTGAGAGGATCTGTGTCAAAAAAAAAACTATTCAAGGCACAAATAATTGTGTGTTTATGAGGAGTAAAAGCCGTAAGGTTCTGTGCTGAAAATATTTCTTAAAAATATTTCAACTAAATTTAGTCATGCATGCTCTCTGCAGACAAATCATTTAGTTCTAAATGTTTTAAACAGCCAACTCAGTAAGCTTTCTGCTTCACCACCCTTCGCTTCTCTTGTTCGTGACCGCTGGCAAACCTTATGGAACTTCCAAATTGATAACAAACTCCATGTTATCCAGCCCACAATCCCGATCAAATCCACCATCAACAACCTTCTCCGTATCGACAACGTTCATATTACCCGTCTTAGAATTGGTCACACCCACCTCACTCACTCCCACCTCCTTATTGGTTCCCCCAACCCCTCTGTAACAATTGCCACTGCATCCTTACAATCCAACACGTTCTCCTTGCTTGCCCCTGTACAACCTTCCCAGAGCTTCTCTCGCTCCCCACAACTCAATTGCTGAGTTCTTCCAAAAAAATCCTCCAGATAAAATAGTCTCCTTCCTTCAGCATGCATCCCTCTACAACCATATTTAATCCTCCTCTTCCACCCCCTCTCTACTCTGTTTTTAGTTTTTCCCATGCACCTCCTCTCTCGATCACAGCTTTCTGGCTTTTGTTCTTGAATTTCTCTCATTCTTCCCCTGGTCTCTTTCCTTACTACCTCTAAAATGATCTGACCTCTCAGGCACAATTTGACCTTCGTTGTCGTGGTGCCGTTAAGACCTCATCAAACAAACAAACATTCACCACCCTGAACTAATAAGGCAAGAAAATACACTGCGTTTGCTGGTTAACAATAGATCTCTTTATTAAATCAGTGGGGCGGAAAGTTCAGACAAAGCTAGTATCACACAAATGCTTGTGGTTTTTGACATGCAGCAAGATTAAGCTTTCTGAAATCTGCCGGATCGCGGATATTTTCATAAATTGTAGTAATGGTATTTACACAGCATGTCCTCCGACGAATATTCGACTTAAGCCTGATGCAATTGGGACTGTTTTAACAAAAGAAACTACACAAGTAGATACAACAAAAGGAGGATTTAATGCGTCGGCTGCGGACAGAAAGGAGACGTTTTTAAACAGGCAATAAATTATCATAAAAGAGATTGAATTCATCAGAAAAAAAAAAAAAATTATGCACAGCTTCTTGTTTTTCTCATATCTTTAAAGTTTCAAAATGATTAAGATGAATATCAATAACCGTGTATCTCCTTATAAGATTCAGTTGTGAACAAGTCAGTTTTGTTTGTTTATGCAAAGTGTTTTTGAAGTAAAATGTGCCATTAAGCAATCATAAAGAGAAAATTACTACTCACCAAGTCAGTCTTGAGCAGAGATAATTCAATTAAATTCCACACGTATAATGTAATTTAAACATGCGATGACATAAAATGAAAATTCATTTCATTTTACCACAAAATAACATATAAGGCAGTAAATTAGAAATACTCTATGTAATATCCAAATGGATGAATAATATCTCCTCCCCATGTATCATCTAATTTCATTTAAACTTTTAACACTTAAATTCCTTGACATTCTTGTTCCAAATATGCGATATTATATTTACAGGGATCCCTTGTAATCTGGTTCAATATCAACCCAAAACAAAGTTGTAACTTGAATGAAAGTGGGCCTATCCACTGAACGCAATGTAACCTGGTAAGTCTGCATGTGGCAAGAAGTGCCTGGGGATTCAGAACTGTGCACCGAGTGTGTATCTTCTTACATCACAACCAATATTTCTCTATGGTCCTGTGAAAATGTACATTCTTCTTTTTAGGTGCTGAATGACCCAATTACCCAAATATTTTTCAAATGTAAACAAAACATTTAACACGAGAATAAACTCTTTTAATCAATGCATATTGCAAAACAAAACAGCAAAGTTTTCAGGAACCATAAACATGTCAACCCCATTCCTTCACCAGTGACAGTTTTATTTATGTTCCAAGTTCGTATTGGCCACACCCTCTCCAACCCGTACCCCCAAGAAAAGGAGTCCCCCAAGGCAGCATCCTCTCTCCCACTCTCTTCAACCTGAGCATCAATGACATCGCGGATAACCTTGGCCCCAACATCAAACGTACCTTATATGTGGATGACTTCACCATCTTATACTCCTCCCCTAGCTATCCTATTGTTGAAAGTAGGCTCCAAACCAGCCTCGACCTGCTGCAAGACTGGAGCAACAAAAGCGGTTTTAAATTTTCCAAAGACAAGACAGTCTGCATGCACTTTTGTCATTTCAACAACCTCCACCCCAACCCGGACTTTGTGCTCAATGGTAATCGCATCCCAAAAGTTGAACACACAAAGTTTCTGGGTCTAACTCTAGACCCTAAGCTTACCTACAAGCAACACATCACCAACCTGAAACTGAAATGCAACATCTCCCTCAACCTCCTCAGACTCCTCTCCAACACCACTTGGGGTGCGAACCGCTTTGCTCTCCTCAAAATTTTCAGGCTCACCATTCGTGCCAAGCTTGACTATGGCAATATTGTCTACTGTGTCGCTCACAACTCATACCTCAACCACATCAACACTATCCAAAATGAAGCCCTCAGGCCTTGTCTAGGTGCTTACAGGACCTCCCCAATCACCAGCCTTCATGTTGAAGCCAACAAATCCCCCCTTTCTACTTAGATGTAGAAAGCTTAGCCTATCCTGTGATTTTAGGGTCCTCACCAACACCCAGAACCCTGTTTACAACCTCATTAGGTACCCCAATTTCTCCACCCTCTTTGATAGGACTAAAACCCTATCCCCTCTCTTCAGCTTACGCATTAAATCAGACCTCTTCCATCTCGGCATCAATCCTACCACTCTCGGCACCTTCTCCTGGCCCACTTTTTCTCCTTGGGCCACTCCCCTCCCTTCTGTCCACCTGGGCCTCTCCATTCATCACAAAACTCAAACCCATCCTAACCTCTCCATCAATCTCCACAACCAAGTCAAAGACCAACTCTCAACTTACACCTCCATCTATACTGATGGGTCCAAGGAGGGCAACAAGACAGCTGCTGCTGCGGTCATCCAAGACATCACCCTCAGTAGCAGACTTCCCGACTATTCATCCATCTTTTTAGCCGAGGCTAAGGCCATTCTACTTGCCCTCAACTTTATTGAGTACTCCCCGCTCAGCCACTTTGTTTTTTTCTCCGACTCAAAGGCTGTTCTTACTTCTTTACTCAATCTTAAATGGGATAACCTCACATGTCACCTCCTCCTCCGCAAACTCCTTTCTCCCACCCTCTGCAGTAAAAGTATTCTTTTCTTCTGGATACCCAGCCATGTTGGCATCCCGAGTAATGACAGGGCTGATGCAGCCGCTAAGCTTGCCCTTACCCTCCTCCCTGCCCCTTTTCCCAAAACCCTCTCTGACATCAAACAGCTTATCAGTTCCCTTGTTCGGGACCGCTGGCAAACCTCATGGAAGTCCCAAATTGATAACAAACTCCATGTCATCCAGCCCACAATTCCGATCAAAGCCACCATCAGCAACCTCTCTGGTATTGACAACGTTCATATTACCCGTCTTAGAATTGGTCACACTCATCTCACCCACTCCCACCTCCTTATTGGCTCCCCCCAACCCCTCTGCAACAATTGCCATTGCACCCTCACAATCCATCACGTTCTCCTTGCTTGCCCCCTGTACAATTCTCTCCCTGTTTCCTTTACTTCCTATCTCTAGAATGATATGACCTCTCAGGCACAATTTGACCTTAGTTGTTGTGGTGCCGTTAAGCCATCATCAAACAAACAATTTATTTATGAAAAATGGGGCCAGATCCTTCTGGATTTAGCCCTAGCGTGTTTAGTTAATTAAGACTGACACCTTTAAGGATGTAGCTTAATTGGTAGATGGTCTTTCCCCCTCCATTCCTCCCCACTTTCTAAAATCTATCCCACAAATTTAAAGTAGTACGACAAAAAGAGGGGGGAGGAGGGGGGGAGGGAAATATTCGACAAATTGCTTAAATATTCACTTGCCTGCTGGGCAGACACATGCGCAGAAATGCTTGCCGGGAAGCAAAATCCACTTGTCCGACAATAATCAAGATAATATTGGACGAGGCGATGCACGCTATGATGAAATATTTTTTACGGCAATATTTACTGAGAATGCTGTATAAATAATAAAAGACTCTTACACTTACCACACTTACCAAAAAACAGTGGAAATTGTAGTCCATATATCCTCTACAAATATAAAGCAATAACAGGCTCTATAAAACCAAAAAAGAACGAAAGTTCAATAAATATTTGCGTAAACAAGTGGCATAGCAAAGGCAGGTCAAGTTTGCCATGTAACAGTACAGTATATACAGCATACAGTATGCCCTATACGATACTCCAAGTGTACATGGAACAGGTATTGGAACCATTGTGTGTGTTGCATTAACACAGCAGAACAGACCTCGGCAAGAAACAGTGACTGGATATAAATATGCATAATATTTTTTATGTGAGATATGATTGGTTGAAAGGAGCAAGCCTCACTAGCAAAACAACATGCATTGCACACATATTCAATCAACTTCGGTGGCCTGGATCATACGTCTTACATCACATGTATATGTTTTGTGTGTGTGTGTGTGATATGGGTGCATGAATAGTGTTGTTATAGCGAGGTTGAAGATCATTTCATAACATAATGAAATATTTTGGCTTCCAAATAAATGGATTATAAGTCTGATTTAAGTTATTTTCTGGACATATATTGTAGTAAGTATTATCTGTGTAATGAATTAACTTTTTAATGGGAAATTTACTCTATAAGTTTGGATCAATTTATGGTTGCCCAGCGGGCATATCAACTTGTAAATCAACTTGCCCGGACATAAATATTAGTTGCCCCGGGCGTCCGGACAGGCGATTTGTCAAACGCTGGGGTATGGTTCATAATATATGATGTGATTCCCTATATTGCATACTTGAAAGGACATGATTTAAAAATACCATATTATTTGAATTGGGGTGGGGTGGGGGCATACTCCTTTATATGTACATAATTTGGTCATATCCCTTTTTAATCTTTTTATCCCTCCACAACAAACGACAACAAGAAGGTGTGGGAGGATGGGGGATTCTCAGGTGAGATTTCATCTTTTGTATGTTAAAGAGACATCTGAAAATATCAGACTACTAATACATTTGGAGTGGGGGCATACTCATTTATGAAAGCAAAATTTGGTCAATGGTCTTTAAATCTTTTCCCCTCCCATTTTTGTCAATTTCTCCACAAAATCGGCAAGATGAAGGTGATAGAGGAGTTATGGAGGGGGTAGTAGATTTCTAATGAGATCTCCTCTTTTGTATGTTTGAAGAGACATTTCAGAATATCAGACTATAATGATTTTGGAGTGGGAGCATACTCATTTATGAAAGCATAATTCTGTCGATGGTTTTCCCCCTCCCCATTTTCTTGATTTGCTTTACACCCCAAGGAGTATCATTTCTTCCAAAAAGACAACTCCCTGAATTCCCTCTGCAGCATCATGTCTCCCGTGCTCAGTAAGCCTCTTCACCAATGCTAGGTCTCTCCATCCCCTCCCTTAATTGTCTTGTTACTGGAATTTGTCTCTGTTACAGTTTTCCTAAATAAATGATTACATATTTGCTTTCAACAACCTTGCCCCTGAGGCTTGGGTAATAAGTAGGCCAATGCCTGAGCAGGTCATAAATCACCCAGTAGAATGAGTTTTGGAATATTTACGTGAATTGTCTATGAATTATCTTTCAACAAGGCTTTTGCACAATAATTATGTGTACTGGAGGTCAGGCATGTCAGGTCACAATAATACTGGGGTTTATTTTTAAAACATTTCTTGTACATGTATGTTTTCTCCAGATAACACTATACAGAAAGCTGTTTTCAGACTGTGTTTGGACTCAAAGCTTGCAAAAACGCTAGTGAATTTTCTTCACATTAAATGACAACAAAAAGGTGCGGAAGGATGGAGGAAGGTAGCTAGTGGCAGCACCAGACACCATGAACTGGGTGGTGGGGACACTGGGGGGGCCTACAGGCTTAACTCTCAACATTTTTCTCCTCGGATTTAGAAGAATTGTTAAATCAATATTTAGGATAAGTGGGGTAATCGTCCCCAGCCCCTCTCCCCCCCCCCTGTGGCGCCGCTATTGGGGTAGCTCTCAGGTGAGATCTCCTCTTTCACATGTTTAAAGACATATCAGACTGCATTATTACATTTGGAGTGGGGCATCATATTTCATCGGGCACCAAATTAGTGATATGTTTTGTTAACTTTGTTAGGTAAAATTGAATCTTGAAAATGAATCCCATAAAAAATTGAACCAACACGTTACATAAGAAATAACATGCACAACAACAAAATGAATAATGAAAACAATTGTTTGGTCATGATTCTTTCATTCTTGAAATGGTCCCGCTGTGAAAGATAAGAAGGAAAAATAATTAAAAGATATTTTAAAATTGTTTTTCCCTTCTTTTCTCATAAAGGATCAAAACCACTGCAAAATCAAAGCGTTACAATTATACTATGATGTGTACGTGCGTAGGACAATAGCAAATGTGTAACGATCATATTTAAAACCAAGTATCAACAATAAATTGTTACACATATCTTAAAAACTCTGATGAGAGAGTCTGAACAATATTAAAACTCAGGGCAGGCCTTCTCAAGTACTACGATTTCAATTTATTCAACAATGAGGACAAGGATTAACTCATTTTGAGTTAAATGGGCTATTGTTAACTTGTATTGATTTTATAGAGAAGGGCAAATGCAAATCCAACGCATTCCCAACGTTTATAAGTTTGTGCGTCAATGAAAAATCGGGAGTATTAAGCGAGACTCAAATTCGACAGGAGACCTATTTGGGGGCTCATTTCCGACATAAGTTTTTTCCCAGTTGTGAAAATGGACACATTTTGGCCAGACGCAATTGTCAACTGAGACGTAACAGTACTGTAGGTGCAATTTTTGTTCAGCATCTTGTTGGCACTCAGTCTGTGTGTGTAGTATTTCAAGAACAGTAACCTTGATTCATTCATGTCACATTTGGTACACAGATAGCCCATGAATTGTAAATTTTGTTTTTGGTTGTGATGTCATGCATATTAATGAGTGGGTGGGGCTTATTATAACAATCTTTCAAATGTTCATATTTAACAAATTTTATTAGCAAAATTAAGTTAGATCAAACAAATTACATTTGGTCATGAACAAATCTGATATTTGGGGTGAAAATACCCTTCCAGGTCTATGTTGACTGTTATGTAGTCATTATCTCATCATCCACATATACATATATGTGGGGATGATATATTGTAGTCACTTTGCCATATAGGCAAATAACTGCCTGTACCTCCTACACTACATGGTCACCCCTCTTGATATTAGGGGGGCTGGTAGGGCCTATCAGGGGATCTCATATGATGACCTCATATTAGGGGTTAGGGGTCATAAATTTTTGGAAGAGGACAAAATTTGGTGATTTTTGCATCTGTCTGTGTCTGTGAGTGCATGTGCATGTGTGTGTATGCAACAATTAATTTTGTGTTGCTTATAACTCAAAAACTATAATAAACACATGAACCAAAATTGGTTTTGGGATACAAAGGTCGCAGATCAAATAAAACAAGTTTTTGGTGATGGCTGTATTTTTTGAAGAAATTACTTGGTATCCTTTTAAATTGTATAGGTGGGTAGGTTTTAACATTCTAGCAAAAATTAAAAATAATTGGAGGTCAAAAGTCATGGGTGAAAGGTCAAAGAAGTATTTTTATGCAAATTTGTATGCCATTTTAAACTCAAAAAGTACAAGACCATGACCAACCTTATGTTGTACCATGATACCTTAGTACATGAATTTGTGTCCCTTAGACTCTCTTAGACTCTGGGGTCAAAAGGTCAAAGGTCACAGAGCTATTGACCACTTTTTACCATTTTGCCTTATAGTTATGGAATGGTAAGTGCGGCGTGAGCATGAATTGTGTCATACAGTAGGGTACAATAAATGTGAAAATTTTCAAATGTGTCAGTGATTAGGGTCAGAGGTCAATATGTGATTTTAGGGGGTAATTATGTACTAATTCTTACATTTTTGTGCCACTTCAAATTCTAAAAGAGCAAGACCTATACCAATCCTATGTTTGTATCACGATACTGGTATATTAACTTGTGTCCCATAAACTTTGGGGTTAAAAGGTCACAGGTCAAATGAAACAAGTTTTTGGTGATGGCTGTATCTTTTGAAGGAATTACTTGGTATCTTTACAAATTGCATAGGTGGGTAGGATTTAACATTCTAACCAAAATTTAAAATAATTGGAGGTCAAAGGTCAAATAAGAGCTTTGTTTTTTTGCAAATTGTGCACCATTTTAAATTAAAAAAGTACAAGAACATGACCAACCCAATGTTGTACCATAATATCTTGGAACATTAATTTGTGTCTTATAGACTCTGGGGTCAAAAGGTCAAAGGTCACATAGCTATTGACCACTTTTCACCATTTTGCCCAATAGTTATATGGTAAGTGTGATGTGAGCATGAATGGTGTCATACAGGGTACGATAACTGTAAAAAAATTCGGATGTTTCCGTGATTAGGGTCAAAGGTGAAATGTGTGGTTTTGGGGTAGTAAGGTCAAAGGTCACAGAGCTAGTGGCCACTTTTAACCATTTCCCCCCTAAAATTATTATAATCAATTCTGCTCTGTATTTCTCCCTTTGACTGATGATTACTGACCCCTGCAAGTGGAGACCATAAGCCTTCTGTGCCCTATGATAACCTTGAATTAACAAGGTCAAGCCCAATTAGTGAATGATTGTTGTAAAGTTGTAGAAGGTCAACGTCTGTTCACACCGCAGGTCAGCATCATGCCTAGTTATTGATATGATAACATGCCTGTGTATTATAACACTAGGCGCACGCCTACCGAGTGTTGGGCCTATACTCGTATGTGCTGAGTTACACGCTTTGAAAAATACAAGTGCAACCTGTGCAGACGATAAAATCTTTTCCCTCCCAATAAATCCCTTCAAATAACTTACTAGAATTTTTTCGATGATCATCTCGATTTCTGTCGGCAGATCGTCAGAACCTCGTTAGAACTTCATTTCTTAGAACTTGAAGTATGATCAAAGAGCATCATAATGTGATGCTTTAGTGATAACGGGAAAGTAAGTTACTGCATTTATTACGTTATGAAACATAATAAATGCTATTTCCCCACTATGCTGTATGCTTAAGGTGATGAGATCTTGTTTATTAATTAGTTATTTCAATGAATATGGTAGAGGCTACAAACAAATGTCTGTTATTTAAGTATAACATAGCTTTCAGAATAAATAGCGTCAACTTTTGCCTGATTTCGCACCTAACATTTCAAGTGTTGCCTTTTATCAAGTTATGTTTTGCTCTGTAAATCACCGAATATTATTTCCTCTTCAAAAATTTGCCAAGTCTGGTGATGTTGTCATTTTTTTTTTTTTTTGGGGGTGGGGGTGGGAGGTGGGATGCTTAAAAGTTACTAAAGAAAATGTGTCGCAACACAATCACACATAGACCTACATGTACTATACTATAAGTTTAAAAATAGTTAGTAGTCTTTATTTCATTGTGGGTAGATTTCCCCTGTGCAACCCTCCTCTTCAAAGATAATAGAATATTCTGAAAATGTACAAGATTTATTCAATGGCACCGGACCATTTTTTAACTTAAGGAGGGGGGGGGGGGCAAACATATATCAGAGTGGTGTTTAGAGGCCTGCTTAAGGGCCCCTTTAGGGTCCAGTGGGGGTCCTGGAAGCTCTGCGGTTTTAAATGAATAGGTCTAAATTTAACTCAATTTTGCATGTTGCAACTTACAAATTCAGTCATAAGTTAAAACTGCCAACCCAACATGGTCAAAACACCCAAAGAGGATTTCACCTTCCCAGTTGCATGCTTTCTACCTGGTTGAAACTGAAAAAATTGAAGGGAAATTAGGTAAAATTAGGCAAGATTTTTCAAAAGTTGACTCCTTTCAGGAATTTTAAAAACTGCCCAAGAATGAAAGAAATTTCGCAAAAAGTGAAGAAAATGTATTCCGAAAATTGAAGAAAATTGTCTGGAATTGAAGGAATTTTCCCCCCAAATAAAAAAAAACGTTTCCCAAAAATTGAATAGTATTTCCCGACATTTGAAGGGTATTTTCGCAAATTGAACAGTATTTCCCGAAAATTGAGGATTTCTCGATTAGTAGCAACTTGAACATTGATAGAATCTGTATTTATCAGTGCAATTTTTCCACCTCCAACCGGGAAATGTTTGCCCCCTGAGACGGGACCCTTCCTACGTCCCTAGTGCTGGTCCATCCGTTGCTAAATTATCAGTGACTTTGGTAACTGTCTTAAGTCTAAGGGACGATGGCTATCCGTCGTTTGAAGGTCTATAATTATTGGGTACCATGGACAAGTGTATTCGTAAGCGTTCAATGTCGATGTCATTTCCATCAAGTTGCTGTACTGATGGCAGGATAGTTAGGGCACCTCCCTTGGCTGCTGTAATAATGCGATGGTAGGAAGATCGTTATAATGTCTCTTGGTTGAAATGTTGATCCAACTCTGCAAGAAGTAGATCCAAAGCATCAAAATTCTGCTACCCAAAGTATTCTATGAGATAGAAGATGAACTTAAAGTGATTTCTACATCAATTAGATTGATTGTTTTCTTACAGAAAACCACTTTTGATTTGTGTCATGTATGTTTGTGGGTCTATGGTCATCTAAATGAGAATGAATGAATTGCTCCAGTAAATTGATTTTCTTATTAAAAAATATATAATGTGTCTAAATGATATATTGGAGTTCACAGTTGGGTGGCCACTTCAAAAAGTTTCCCCCTCCCCCTCTTCCCCATGATTCTGGCACCTACACATTTATTGCAATCCTCTGAAGGTCCAGATTTCACAGATGTACAAAATGTTTCCTCTTTTCGATATTCACAGCTCATCTTAATATCATATCCAGTAAGTGACGATCCATCTAGCACAACACTTTACATAACTGATGATGGCGGGAGAAATTTCCAGTCAATTCCTATTAATTTCTTTCCTGAAGGTAAACTTAAATTCCATGTCTCAAAATCTGGCTGGGTGCTAGCACATTCACCAACAAGTGGGGTAAGCATTTTCACAATTTACTCAAGATTTTCACAATTTTAATTCTCAGCAATTTCAAAATGTACTCCACAATTTCACCATTTACTCAACAATTTTACAATTTACCCAACTATCTCACAAGGTACTCAACGAATGGAAATATCTTTTGGATTTATAAGTGGTATGAAGCTATGAAATAAAAGTGTGCATAGTCTGGTTTTACATTGCATTTTAGAGATATGGGATTATCATTCAAGTCTAATTAAATTTAGTTTATTTGTATGAGGAATTCAGTTTGCTCTATTGACGGTCAACTAACTCCCTATAAGAATACAAATTGTCATCAAATATTTCACGAAAGTGAGTCACTTCTCTCATTTGAATTAGCTTGTTGGTTTTCAAAGTGCCATGACCCCAGATAGTAACTACATTACCCTAATGAGCACAGCTACTGGCCTTAGTAGTTCCTATAATTCAATACGATATAATATGTTAACCATTCAATGTTTCTCTTCTTTAAGTAATTAATGTTGTGTACATGCTATCATAAGCAGGACATCAGAATGGTCCCATCATGGAATTAAGGTATAAAACACAAGTTTCCAATGTGTTGTTGTAGGTTTTACAAGCTAGATCCATCAGTCGTTTGACATAATTACAGCATTTCACAGATGTACTGGAAAGAAAAAAGGTTGTAAAAAAAAAACCACATTGCAGAAATTTTGCAAGTGCCTGGCCTGGGCCCTGGGGGCTTTTTATATCAACTGTGGTAGAGTTTTTTTTTTTTACATTTCAGTACCAGTTATGGCTGTCTCAGGATTCTGGCTCCACATGGAAATCCATCAATAAAAATGTGGTGCAGTATGAGTGGGGCTCATCGGATATGGACACGGAGGACGTCATATTTGTCTCGGTCATGAAGTATCAAGATGGAAGCACTGCAAGTGAGTTTTGAGTCTTTTACCTGACATCAGAAGTATTGTTAGATAGGGTGTTGTTGTTTCATTATTAAAAATGTACATTTGTTGTGTTTTAGAATAATTTTTCATTTGTAAGTCTTTACGAGTTTCTTGGCACTGATGGTCATTTCATTGGTGGAAAATATAGCTGACCATGGCACCAATGGTCTCAAAAATTTGTTTAGGTCTAAAAAAAGGAAGGAAAAGAGGAAAAAGAAAGGAAACAGGAAGAAAGGAAATAGGAAAATGAAAAAATAATGGAAAAGCAAGAAGAGAAAATGACAAATCTTTAAAGGCTACTAAGTTGATATTTTCTGTTGGAATTAGGTATCCAGTAAATTGTTTTTGCGGTATACTTGCAGAAAATGTTTCAAGATTTTCTATTATGGTCTCAGAAAGTACAATCTTATTGTGATTACAGCCACACCTTATGGTAATTAGCTCACTTGGCTAATTTCTAATGGATATGTTGTACTTGCTTTCAAATTTCAAGCAAGAAGCACAAATGGTAGGGAAATAAATGGATATTGTCAAAATTGATTGATTTACGTGAATCGGAGACTAATCACTTTTGCATGCCAGAGAAATATTTGGTTATTCCAGTGACCCCAGAATTTTTTGCCCTGCATGATTGACATGTCCTTTAAAGATCTGTGGACCGGTAGCAACAACTGAGCTTCATTAAAAGAAAATATCCTGTAAATCATAAAAATAACCCAAAAATCAAAATCGGTTTAAAATTGACCATTAAACAGCAGTTTGAATATTAGACCCTTTTTATAATAAATTATGCAAATTTCATTGTAATTTTGTGACATCACAACTAGCCAATCACAACAAGAAAACCTTTAAAGTTCCTTATGTTAGCCTATTGTTTTTTAATTCTTCACCACCATTTACTGATTGGGAGCAGTTGAAAATGACTAACAGACTTTTAATTTATGTTATACCTTCTTTTAAACTTTGTCTGAAAACAAAAGATTTAATGGTTTTCAGTGACTGAAATTTAGGGTAGAATTTTGAAGAAATACATGTAATATTTTGAGCTGTCCTCTGTTATACATCACAACTTTTGCATTTATCAAAAATTCTTCAAACTTTGATTAATCATAAATCAGAAGGTACAGTTGCTACTGTCATAATGTAAAGACTATTCTGTTCTAAATTAAAACTTCTGGTGAATTTGAAATCTCTACCTATCCATAAACTTTTAACCCTTACTCTACCACGCGGCGATAGTATCGCTGTTTGCAAACCACCTTTTTTTTAAAATAAAATCGGGACTTTAAAGTACTCGAATATTTCTTTCACAAAATGTAACTTTTTTATAGGAGTCGTATTACAGAATTTTAAGGAAAAGTACATTAAAAGGGTAAAACTCAAAAATTGCTAAAATAATTACAAAAAATGTTTTGTTTTTTTCTTTCAAATATTACAATAACTTCAAGATCACATTTTCGCTTCAAAATCAAATACGCAATTCCTAAGACATGATAGTATTGGTTTCTGGTCTAATTTTTATAATCCCTACCTGCAATCTATTGTTCTGAAGAAATTTCTTCAAAATTTCATGAATTTCTGCCATTTTTGACCCGTTTTTTTTCTCTAAATTTTTAACACAAATCTCTGTTTTCAATATTGACTAGAAGTTCTACTTCTGCAAAGATTGACCATTTCTTGACCAAATTCAGCCAAAAATTGCTTAATTTGCATGTTTTTGTCCAATATTTCCTAAATTGGCTTTTATTACTCAAAAGATAGATATCTTAGCCTCTTTTTTAACCAAACTTGTAACAAAAGAAAATGAAAGGAAAGTTGTCAAAAATGCATATGAAAAAAAAGTTTCAAAGTCCTGGTAGAGTAAGGATTAAATATGGCAATACTTTCAATCATTATTGAGCTGGAATGAATGTTGTGTAAGTCTTATAAAGCTTTCACCAATTTTCAAGATCACAGTATATGCAAGAATCACAGATATTTGCCTGCCTTTTACAAGTGTTATGATATGATATTTTGATTCTTATATAGTGCCTTAATACACATGTATTCAAAGCCCTTTACAATTTAACCAGTCATAATTTTCTAGGCAGCAGCTGGAGATCAGCGCCTTGAACTTGACTGGAAGTGAATGATTGGCTTTCTTCTCGAATAGCGTTCAGAGAACCAGGTAGGATGTTACTGTCCTTACTGGCTTAACGTCCCCTCTTAAGGACGGTGTGCACCATTCAGCCATTGCCACTTCTCTCAATGGCTGTATGAGGAGTGGGAGCTGCAGATGAAATACTTCCGCTTTGATGTTCGGCATATCTGTCTGCATAGCTGACCGAGCCTTGAACCCGGGACTTCCAGCATCTCAGTCGTGTGCTCTCCCAACTGAGCTACCTGTTCTCCTCCAACAAGTGTTGCATGTGTTGAAAATTTGAAGAATTTTCCATTAGTCATAGCTCAGAAACTTAGTTTGCTCTTTATAGAATTGAAAGACTGTTCTTTTGTGTGGACAATCATACATAAACGTTTTGTAGTCAAGCTTTTATACAATACATTATGAATTTTATGTTAAAATGAAATACTTTTATATCATGTTTTCTTCATCTTCCTACAGGTCCAAAGTACACTCTGTTCAGGTCTAATGATGGAGGGGAAAATTGGTACAGTAAGTGTTAAAAAACAGAATTAACTTCCTCTTTCCTTCATTTACATTGATATTTGCTTGTTTTGTATTTTGTTGTTTAAGCTGATAAACTTGAGAACAGAAATTGAAGTGGAGTAATGCAATATGTCCCTAAAGTTGCAATTTTAATCATAACTTAATGTAATCATTACACTGAAGGAAATATAGGAAAATTCAAACAGGAAATATCTATGACCATATTAACAAACATGTGGATCAAATTGCTAATGAATATTCATTTGCTTGCAAAGTGATAAAATGTTCTTTGCTGCTTTTTAGAATCGTGCTATTTTAAAATCTATGTAGCAAGAGTAATTCTACATAAAACCTGGCACTATGAAGTGTTGCAGTTATTCATAACACAGTAATTCAACACACTGGTGAAAGCTTTGAAATAAGATATTAACATAGTTTTTTCATGAATTTGTTGTTAATTTCGATGCGATTGCATCAGGAACCTAAGTGGTCATGATGGCGTGTGTGTGTATGTATGGGTGTATGTATACATGTATAAGTGTGTGTGAATGTTTGTGACAGCCAGCTGACAGTAAACTCGATATCTCAAGAATGATACACTGGATTCATGTCATATTTGGTACAGATAGCCCATGGTTTGTAGATGTGCCCTATTGTTTTTGGTAGTGATATCATGTATATTAATGAGTAGACAGGGCTTAATGTAACAATCTTGAAATGTTTATATTTTAGCAATCGTATGTCTGTTTTGTTTCATATTTGGGATAATTATGATGTTAGCTGATGTGTACATGTTCATGATGTAAAAATGTTGAATTTCATTAATATGCATATTGGGCAGGGCTTAATATGACTTTGCTGAAAAGAGATTGTAAACACAGTATCTCAAGAACGGTTAACTGGATTTATGTCATATTTGGTACACAGATAGCCCATGGTCTGTAGATGTACTCTACTGCTTTTGGTGGTGGGTGATATCATGCATATTAATAAGTGGGAGTGGCTTAAAGTGAAAATATTGAAAAAGTGATAAATGAGTATTCTGTATGTCTATTTTGTGTCATATTGGGCATGATATTTTGTGTTGGTTATTGTGTACGTGCTTATGTTATCAGCAGATGTCATTAATATGCATGGTGGGCATGGCTTAATGTGAAAGTGCTAAATGATGTAAACACCATACCGTACCCCATGAATGATACATCAGATTTATGCTATATCAAGTACACAGATGAGTCATGGTCTGTACATACGTGCTAATGTTGTGGTAGTGAATATAAATGAGTAGGTGGGGCTTTGATAATAAGCAATCAAACTTTCTTATATACAATAAATGGAACAATTCATGAAATCTTGTGTGTGTAATTAATCAGCCTTTCAAATAATTATGCAAGTTTGTTACATCGTAAGTGGAACATTTATTCAATTTCCATTGTGATAATCTTGCTTTTAAATCCTCCGTCACAATCAGGTACACCTGCATGCAAAAATGAAAATTGGGGAGGGGGAAGGGGATTGCCAAGGCACTGCACTGCCTATATGATGTCACTTGAGACATGGATGTTGAGATTGCCTATATGATGTCACTTGAAACATGGATGTTGAGATCATGCAGGTATGAATGCACATGGAAAATGCTGGGGCCAAGTTGAAGAGCAAATGGCCCTTTTTTTATATCAAAAGTATCCTTGATTCATAGCATAAAAAGGGTTTTGGATCATCACAATCAGCATTTATATGGCCAGTGGCTTAAATAACTCCTTTGTTGTGAAAAAAAGAGGTTAGAAGAATTTGAAAGTGGAGGGCATTTCTTTCACCTGTTGCCCATTTTGCATATTTTTTTGATCTGCCTTAAACGTGATACTTCATGAGCTATTCAAAGTTCTGGTGAGTTATTAGATAGTTACCATGGAGATAACGGTCTTACTATCATGCTTTAAAGCACCCATCTTTTTACTTGTACTTTTAAGTGCGCTGGGTATAGACAACTTGGCACTTAAACTTTGGTTAGTCAGCAGGAATTTCTAAGACACTGTATGTGCATGCTAAATGATTGTGCAAAGATGCAGTTTTGCAATAAAATGGTACAGGAAGATGTAATGTGCCATATGTTGTATGAAACATCAGATGTTGCAATGTGCCCTTTTACTTCTTGACATCTGCAGTGTCAACGATGAAATATTACTTTTAATGTTTCAATTTCAAAATGTCCATTTTGGGCCACTTTTACTGATTTTTCTTAAATTTTAAGAATGCTTGGTGGATGGATATATGTAAAGGTGGTAGGTAATATTAAACCTTAAGTCAGGCAAAGAATATTTTACAGATATAATTATTTAATTTTTGAATATATACTCATACACTGCTTAATACTTTTACATTAGTTTAGCAAAGGATCATGGGAAATACCTTAAATTTACCATCCCCATGTCAGGAAACTTACTTCATTTTAGGAACTTCTTGGTTCCTTATTTTATGCCCTCTCCAGGACTGATTTGATTTTGTAATGTTCATGAAACAATTTGTGTTTTTCTTTCAGCAATCAAGGAGGATATGTACAGTTTTGGGCTTCAGAGTAAGTTTCTGTTTGTTGCTGTAGATGTGGAAGATAAAAAAGAGGATGTAAGTATTATTTCTTTCTGTTTTCATTGTTTTTTCCCTAGAAAGTATAATGAATTTGTTCAATAACAATTGATTTGTAATAATGACTGCCAAAGAGTAATGACATTTTAAATATTTTTTAATATTTTATTGAGCGTGTGGAAAGTGTACTTCCTTGTGAAATTTATTTTAGAAACTTTTTCATGGCTGTCTATACTTTACTTCCCTTGGGAATGTGATACCAAACTTCCATGCAGATTACCTGCATTTCATATTAATAGTATTTCAGCCAATCATAATGACAAAAGTTACATTTTTTAAACCATAGTGACATTCCCTGTCCAATATTTGTTCATATCAAATATAAATGTATCACCTGAACTATCCTCTCAATCTTAAAACAGTGAAAAGTTTGACAAAACAAAAGGAATGAAAGAGAAGTCAGAAGAATTGGAAGCTCTTCTCTTCTACGATTGACCACTCCTTCACCACTACCTACTCTTTCTCCTCCATACTGCCATACTTTTACACCATTTTTTTTTTTTTTTTTTCAGAGGTCAAGGCTAGGGTTCCTTTCAATGTAGAAATGCAGGCAAATATTAGCTTCACATAATATAAAATTGATTGCATAGTGGCTTTCTTTTTCCAAAAGATGTCTTACATTCTTTTTGTGGCTGTCATTTTTGGTCTTTAAGAACATTCTATTGTCCAGAGAATGTATTATCTCATCACCAACATATACATATATGTGGAGATAAGATATTGTAGTCACTTTGCTGTACAGGCAAATAATTGCCTATACTTTCTACACTACATGACCACCCCCTTGATATTAGAAGCTGGCTGATGGGCCCACCAGGGGATCTCATATGATGACCTCATATTAGGAGTTAGGAGTCATAAGTTTTTGGAACGGGACAAAATTTGGTGATTTTTGCGTCTATCTGTAGGTGTGTGTGCATGTGTGCGTATGCTACAATTAATTTTGTGTCACATATAACTCAAAAACTGTAATACACACATGAACCAAAATTGGTGGATGGATACCCCTGGCCCTGAACTTTTGTCTCCAAGGTTTTGGGGTACAAAGATTGCAGGTCAAATAAAACAAGTTTTTGGTGAAGGTTGTATTTTTTGAAGGGATTACTTGGTATCTTTACAAATTGCATAGGTGGGTAGGATTTAACATTCTAACAAAAATTAGAAATAATTGGAGGACAAAAGGTCAAATGTCGTGGGTCAAAGTTGGGTACCCCTGGCCCTGAACGTTTTTCTCCACGGTTTTGTGGTACAAAGATCACAGGTCAAATAAAACAAGTTTTTGGTGATGGCTGTATCTTTTGAAGGAATTACTTGGTATCTTTACAAATTGCAAGGTGGGTAGGGTTTAACATTCAAACAAAAATTAAAAATTATTGGAGGTCAAAAGGTCAAATGTCGTGGGTCAAAGTTCATGTGTTTTCAGTGCAAAATTTTGTACCATTTTAAAGTCAAAAAGTACAAGGCCTATACCAACCCTATGTTGTACCATGATACGTTGGTACATGAATTTGTGTCGCATAGACTGGGGTCTTTTCCCTATAGTTATGGAATAGTAAGTGTGACGTGAGCATGTGTGGGTGTCATACAGTAGGACACGATATATGTGAAAAATTGTAGTTGTTGTTTCAGTGATTAGGGTCAAGTATTAGAGGTCAAATATGTGAGTTTAGGTGGTAATTAGGTACTAATTTGTACATTTTTGTACCACTTTATATTCCGAAAGTGCAAGACCTATACCAATCTTATGTTTGTATCACATGGTACATAAACTTGTGTTCCGTAAACTCTGGGGTCAAAAGGTAAAGGTCACAGAACTAGTGACCCCTTTTGACCATTACCCCCATAGTTTTGAATGGAAAAAGTGATCTGAGTGTGGGTAGTGTCAAATAGTCGGGTAAGATAAATGCGAAAAAATTCAGATGTTGTTTTGGTGGTTAGGGTCAAAGGTCAAATATGTGATTTTAGGAGGTAATTGTGTGGTAATTTGTACAATTTAGTACCACTTTAAACTCCAAAAGGGCAAGATCTGTACCAACCCTATGTTGTACCATGATACCTTGGTACATGAACTTGTGTTCTGTAAATCTGGGGTCAAGTGGTCAAATGCCATAGAACTAGTAACCGCTTTAGGTCATTTTCCCCATATGTTTGGAATGATAATAAATGGAATTTTTAAACTCTAAAAGTGGCAAGACCTATACCAACCTTATGTTGTACCGTGATACCTTGGCACATTAACTTGTGTCCCGTAGACTCTGGGATCACAAGGTCAAAAGTCACAGAGCTATAGTGACCCTGTTAGCTATTTTCCCCACTATGCTGTGTGCTTAGGGTGATGAGATCAGCAACTCCATGGATTGCTTTCTTGTTGTTCTTGCAGGAGGACAGGCGAGTGCTACATGTATCCACAAATGGAGGGCACACATGGAATGTCACACAACTGCCAGAAATAAGGGAGGATATGGTAAAAGATATTCAAACTTTCTTCATTCACACATCTACTTTCTCCAGGTTATGTTTTTGCCTCCATTTTTTGTCTGTTTGTATTATTAGATATTTTAGAATTTGTTGGGAGTTGTGACTGAAAGATGTCTGAATGCCAATTGTACAAGGGGAAATAATCAAATTTTGGGGTAGAATGGGAAAAGGAAAGGCTGTGGATGGAGGACATGATAGAAGGGTAAGGACAGGATAGAGGGGTGATGATGGACATAGAGAGGCAAGGATGGGATGGAGGGAGAGGTTGGGGGTAGAGGAAGAGGATGGTTATAGAGGGTGTGAGGAAGGAGATGGAGGGGCAATAATGAAGATAGAGGAAGGAGGGAATTACTTCAGGTAAATATAATGCAATATGGCAAACAAAAACGTATTTTTTGATGAATTAAAGCATTTTCTTCTGTACCATATAAAAGAAAATAATACAATAGAACTCTAAAGCTTTAAAGTAATCAGTTTAAATCTGTCTTGAGTAGAAAGTAAAACAGGTATCCACTCTGCAGGAGGTGCTGTGGCTCAGGTTAAGGAGTCATGCTTGTATTCGAGCGGTGCCGAGTTCGATTCCTGTCGTGAGCGCTGCATTGTGTCCTTCAGCAAGACACTTTACACTACTTGCTTTAGTCCACTCAGCTGTAAAATGAGTACCAGCACTGCTGGGGAGTTAATCTGTGATGAACTGGCGTCCCATCCATGGGGAGTCATGTACTCTCATCGGCTTGCGCCATGGAAACTGGAGATGAAACACCGGCTCTATAAATCTAATGGCTCGATGAAATTGGCAAAAAATAAAATAAAATCCACTCTGCAGATTGCTCTCTAGTTTGAGTTTGTAATTGGTGCTTTTGATTTTTCTGTCCATTATTGCAAGAAGATATGTTTGTTTGTCAAATGTATTTTAATATTATTTTGATTATGAAACAAATATTTACTCATGCACCCAATCCATCATTCCTTAATACCTGATAATTGTTAAGAAATTAACTTATTATTGATATATTAAAAATGTATTCTTTTATTTTCAGTTTTTCTCCATTCTGGACATGAGTGAGGGTATGATCATCATGCATGTGGATGATATAGGAAGTAAGTTATTTGATGTGTGATACATTTTGATATGTAATATTCTACCTTATTTTGAGCTTTTTGTAACACCACATGAAAAGAAAACAAATATTCTTTGGTACTTTGCATCTTGAAATAAATTCAGTGCACTTTGAAATAAATACATTGATCATTTTGCTCTTCAATGCTCAGAAGATTGCAATGATAAGAAATTTTGATGATGTAAAAAATTGTATTTGAAGTACTTTTGGTTTACTAAAAAGGTTATTAAAATGGCCGACTACATCCATTATGTTGATACAGTAATAGAAGCATCAAATTGAATGAAAGGCTGATGTAACATTTTCAAGCTAGTGCAAATATATCTGAACAGGAAAGTATTGTCACATACTATCTTTAAACTTGGTCATGTAATTTTGTGAATTTTTATTGAATGATTACACTGATTATGGGATTTTCACAGAAAAAAAATCTCATTATAAACCATAGTTAATTTTCCTAGATTCTGATTAATTGTTTACTTGCTTACTGATGGTGGTTTATTATTCTAAAACTTTCACCATCTTTTTAAGAAGTATGTTACTAACCTATTTTTCTGGAATAAGTCCAACCTATAAAAAGAATGAATGACAGGCAGAGCCCATTGTTATTGACATTGTTTCTGCTAGTATAAAATACCTGTTTCCTTTTTAAATTCATTTTTTTATTTTTTGATGTTGATATTTTTCTTGCAGACACTGGATCAGGAAAAATCTTTACTTCAGATGCCGACGGTATCGTCTTTTCTTTATCTCTTGAAAATCATTTGGTAAGTAAATGGATTAATTTGTACTTGGTTTTATATTTTTAAAATGAACAGTTGTTTTACAGGAGGGGCCTTTTCCTTCTAAAATTTACAAGATCAAGATTTTAGTAACATTACCTTACCTATCCACTTTGTGCCTGGCTGCACAAAAGGGATAATGTGCCTATGTCCCTATGCCCTGTCACTTGCTGTTGTTCTTGCCTCATTCCACATTCTTCAGTTCTTGCAGGTCAAATAGGACCTAAAATAAAACATCTCATCTTCTGTATATGTACATAATGACACACACGATGTGATTTGTTACTTCCAATGAGTAATTATCAGTAACCCACAATTGACAAAAAAAACTACACCTTCATATACGTTGCAGAAAAAAAAAAATACAACTTCCAAGCACTCCTTAGAGCACATTTATTCAAAACTTTAAAAAGCAAGACGTTTGTTTTCGGTCATTTGACCTTCATCGGTTGAACAAATGCAAGTAAGTGATATGTAACCTTACCTTACCTAGCTGCTTCGTGCCAAGTGGTACATAAGGCCTCCACACAATGTTTTCACTCAGTCCTGCAGGCTGCAGCAATCTTGGTTTCGTTCCATGTTTTCCACCCTACCTTGTTTTTTTCCTTTTCAACGGTTCTCCTTCAAGTCGTTTTGGGTCTCCCTCTTTTACGTTTTGCATCCGGTGCCCATGTTAGAGCTGTCACACAGTCGTTGTTTTGTTCGTGCCTTAATATGTGACCAATGAATTTCCATTTCCTTTGTCTGACATCATCGCTGAGGAGTTGAATATCAGCCCTTTGTAGTACTTCCTTGTTTAAAATTTGTTGTTGCTATCTAATGTTAAAGATTCTTTGTAGGCATTTGTGTTTGAAAATGTCAATACGTTTTTCGTTACCTTTATTCATTTTCCAGGTTTGCTTCACAGGAGAACAGGCTTTACTAGGGTTTTGTACAGCTTAATCTTTGTATTATTGCTAATACTGCTTGAGCTCCATACATTTTTGAGTCTCAGGAATGTACTTCTTGCTTTCTGTAATCTATTGTGCATATCACTTGATCCTCCTCCCTCTTTGCCCACTGTAGCTGAAGTTTTCTACGTTGCTGACAATGTCTCCATTTACTGTAATGTTGTCGTTGCTTCTTGTATTGAATTTCATAATCTTTCTCTTATGTGTATAAATTTTTAATCCGGTTCTTTTAGCCTCTTCTGCTAGCTTATTGGTCTTTGTTTGCATATGCCATTTGGTAGAGGATAGGAGAGCAATGTCGTCCTGCAAAGTCTAGGTCATCAAGTTTGGATGTGAACTTCCATCAGATTCCTGTCTCACCATTCTGCATTGCTCTCTTCATCACCCAGTCTATGACAAGTAGGAACAGGAAACCTGACATGGGGTAGCCTTGCTTCACATCAGTGGTAACTGGGAACCAGTTAGTTGTGTTATTTTGATCAATTACAGCACAGTTGAAACTGTCGTACATGGCTGTCACGATGCAGACCAATTTGTTGGGTATTCCATAGTGCTTCATTATTAACCATATGGATTCTCTATGAACTGAGTCAAATGCCTTTTTAAATTCTATAAAGTGTACGTACACAGTGGGGCTTGCCATTCGTTGACCTGTTAAATGATGTTTCTCAGTATGAAGATTTGTTCAGTAGTTCCTTTATTTTTTCTGAACCCTGCTTGTTCCTTTCTCAGTTTGTTATCTGTTCCTTCACTAATCTGCTCGATGATGATTTTTCCTACTATCTTACTAGCGATAGGTAATAGGTTTATGCTTCTCCAGTTGTTGCATTCCTTTAAATCACCTTTCTTTAGTCCTCTTTTCCATTTACTTGTGATTTTTTCGTGTAAGTATACTTTGTCTAGTAACTCTTTCAGTGATATGTAAGAAGACTATAATAAAGCTACTAAAGCTGTGACCGTTTAGCGTGTACACGCTACACGCTCGCAAATCTTGTAAACGTTTACTAAATACTTCATTCCGAGTAATCGTTTTTCATAGTCTTGCCGTTAAAAATCAATATGATCATTCATGATTTAAATCACACACACATTCGGCTGACAAAATTCCATTCAATGACTTTTTTACAAATTGTAAACCCGATTAGCATAATCCTTTTTAAATGTGCGAATCACAAATGCGCAGTAATCACCAATGAATGGGGATATTATGCACTTTGATTTCGCCAAAATCTGAGTAATCTAACTTGTAAAATGCACCGCGAATGTGCAGCAGTTAACAGTGAAACCAACAATAGGCCTAGCATTAGGCCATAAGGCTTTGAATCCAATGCAATTGAGGCCCGTTTTACAAGCTCTTAAATCGACCAAAAAACACTTGAAAAATACCAGAACATTTACATGTAAATATTACCTGATGAGTCAAATAAATTTTGCAAGAAAGAAAAAATATTGCATAATAAACAGAAAAAGGTTTTTACAGAGCTGAAATTCTGCATGCGTCGCAAAGATGGTGGCCATTTTTTCGAGAGGACTGATATTTCAGAACCTCCTGGTGGTGGTGGCATAGTTTTTAAATGTTTTATGGCAAGGTATATCATGGGCCTAGTACGCGACATTTTCACAGAAGAACTTTGAAAGCCGTAGCAAATAGGACAAAAAAGTTACGCGATGTTGAGTTTAAATGACATTGAAAGGAAGCTATCTGTTCTTTTTAAACTGAATTCCAATGCATATTTTCCATAAAGATGATGATTTATACTGTAGATGTAAACTTTTTACGATTTGGAAAGCAAAACTCAGCGTCTATTTGGGCAATGGAGTCAGTACTTTTGCCATACTGGTTGTGCGATTTTTTTACTACGCCTAGTAGTTTTGGAGCAATTTGGTGTATTTCCGAAAATTACGGTACTAAACGCGTGTACACGATACACGCTCGCTTATTTGGGCGTGTACACGTTTACTCAAATCCCTAAACGTTCACAGCTCTAAAAGCTACTGTACATTAAGTGGAAAAAATTACTAGAGCGGAAACTAAATACAAAGAAAATAACAACAAGTAACGTGGGGAATATGGGAAGGTCTATGTGTAACTAATAAATGTATACCACCAAAATTTTTTTTTTTTGTTGGCTAGAGACATTGTCTTTTTTTTAAATTTTGTTTTGTTTGTAATGGCCAATGTGCGGAACGTATTATATAAATATATATATATATATATATATATATATATATATATATATATATATATATAATATATATATATATATATATAATATTTATATTTATATATTATATAAATATATATATATATATATATATGTATGTATATATAAATTTATATATATATATATATATATATATATATAATCATTTTTCATTCCATCCCATTGTTTCAAAGTATATTCCATTAATAATCCATGCACAATAATGCTAAAAACACAAAAAGAAGAAACTAATATCATAGGCCGTTCTTTTGTAAGTTACAAATTTTCTAAAGGGCCCAAATTTTCTGAATGAAAATGAGCATTAAGGCAGTGCTGTCATATTTCCACCCCTCCCTCTAACCTGTTAATATTCCCTTTCTCATTTAGTTTCCCAATGGTGGTGCAGTGACTGACTTTTATCGAGTTGATTCAATGCGAGGCGTGTACATGGCCAGTCAAATGGATGACAACCAGTATATTCACACCATGATCTCATTTGACAGGTGCGGGAGTGGAAGCATGTAAAGGCACCAAAAGGGATGAAATGTGTGGAAGATGTGAAGGTATTGTGTACTTTGTTATGTTTATATATCACCATGAAAAAACACTTTTACTGGAATTTTCGAAAATAGAAAGGTATATTATAAGTCATGAATTTTAGAAAGTAATGAAAAGTTGGATATTGCAGAATTAAAATTTTCAGTATTTATTTTCTGAATTTGTTTTAATTGTACAATGTTGTCAAGATATGCCTGATTGGGTTTACTTGATTTCATGTTCTTTAACTTTTTGAACTTACAAAACTTTTTAATGACAATATAATCTATAACCAGGCTCGTCCTGTTGTTGGTATTGAAATGCAAAAGAATAAATTCTGATCTTTGAATACAATGAATGCTTGATTGGTGTGTCATTAATGAGAAGGGTTATCTGCTCTCAGAGGTCAGAATATTTCTGGCGAGGATAGGAAAATGCAGACATTTAATCGGAGATTGTTGAACTTCATTTCTTCTTGAGCAATTATTGGATTAATTTTAGTGTGATTATATCCTCTCAAGTATAGCTGAATACCAATTGACATCTCTGAGTTAGGAACTAAGCCACACCCACTATAACAATGCAGTAAACTAGGTGAGCAAACAAACCTCAAATCAACAATCATGCATGACCAATGCATTGAAATTTACAGTCAGTTTCCAGCCTCATGTAAAATCGCTTATTCTCTTCTGTCCGAATTCCGCCCACTCTGATTCATGAATATATAATGGGTGAAACATGCTATTTTTTGAAGGTGATTACAGCTTTGTTAAGACAAAAAATTATCAAAACATGAAATTTAGGCAGATAAAGGGTTGAAAGTACTATCCATTAATATTTAAAGAAATGATTCGAGCAAAAAATAATGAAAATTAAGAGCTATTTATAAAAATTACAAATTTGGAAAAAACTTGGTCACAAAACCATTTCCAGTCTTGGGCCCACACGATCTTTACATATGTGATAGAAAAATTCCTCTTTTTTTCTAAATCTCTGCAAATAAGCATGAAAATCAAAAGGAATTCTGTTAGGGGTTCACAAGTTTTGCACCGATTTCCAGAGGAACCATGTTGATTTCGCTAATATCGAACAATCCATATCATGATTGGACAATGTGCAGTCACATGGTGGTGTTTACATCTATCATAATCTTGCATGTCAGCATGTGCATGCTGTATACATACAAGTATGAAATGGCGTTTGCACGAAATAGCCACAAACCCTTTGTAATCCCCAGATAACTGAATAGTTTCTTTAAAATAACAAAAAAAATATACTTCAGATTACATGGGAATCTTAATTGTATATCAAATTCAGAATAAAATGAATGATATTTAGTGATGACAGAGCTTGAGGCAACTGAATACACATACCCAGTGTATGCAGGGTTTTGATAATTAGAACCTTGGTGTAGGTCTAATGTAATGTGCTGTCAATACTGATTTTCTCAACTTCAGCCTGTGCAGTAGTATTTTCACTATTCTTTTGCTATAATTCACAGAGTTAAAAACATTTATATTTGCTTGTGCCGCTAAAATACTACTTCACCAGGGATTTATTATAACAAATAAGAAATCCCTGATTTTATGTACTTCCTTCTAACTTCTTGTGAACACATTGTTACTTTGTAGGCCTATTGGTGTGAATTATCATCAGCATGAACTATGGATTGGACTCTGCCTCCTCTAACAAAATTTTAAGTTGAGATTATTTTGGTAATCTACTATGATAGCAATTTAATCAATTATGCCAATTAAAATTATACAGATTCAGACATAACAAAAAGTTATTATTGTTATTATTTTTATGGACCTGGGAATGAATCTGGCAGGAAATCACATTCAGATGGTCAGAAAAACACTGACTCGTGGTGTGAAAATGACTTCTAAACTAATGTTTGGACTGGGTCTAAAAATCGGACTGGATACCCGACCTGCATTAATGGTCGGGTATCCGACGTGCCGACAAGGCCTTTTCAATAATTTTCGCGAAGTAGTATATATGTTAAAATCGAGCAGTGTACCTTGGAAAATCTTGTGATATTTCTTGTTTTTCAATCGTATCTGTGTTTTTGTGAATAAAGAAACAGAATACAAATGTTCCTTGTCTCATTTATTTACCTGTCTTCATCAAATACTGTAAAATAATAATATACTCACTTTCTCAAAAAATTTCGAGACGGGTCACTTGGTATTCTGGATATTAAATACAGGATTCCACCTCATTAACGCTACACTGGGAATTACTGACTGATTCCACGATTCTGTTACGTGCATGCTCAGTAATATGTAACAATTTCATTTGAAGACAACTTGTGATTGGTTCATAATAGGTGTTATGATTTTCTTGGCAAATAGCAGACACACTTCTAAAATAATTTGGTAATGTACAACCACAATATATTTTTTCTACAGCTTACTACACACACTGCTTGTTGCACACTGGTTGGGATATTGTTTTTTTACAGCGAAGTTTAGAGAGTTTAACTTTTGCGCTACTAGTACATGTAGTACTACTAGCATACATACGTTACTTACCACATTGCTCGTTTAACAGAATTTCTGCGATCTGTGACAATATTTTGTGATCGTTTTATTGCATTGCGTTGGAATAGAAAGGAAGTGTACACTTTATAATTCTTGTAAGTTAAGATTTATTATTTTAATATACAATTCCGAAATAGAAACAGTCTGCAATTGGTAATATTATGAAAATCCACACCCGGGTTGTATTTTCAAAACCGGGTAACAACACAATCAATCGGGCACCTGGATGTTTCGAGTACCCATGTAAACACTGCTCTAAACCCAAACACTGAAAATGAAAATTGCCTTAGAAAATCATGTAATTCACAAAACAGTCTAAAACTTTGTATAACAGCGGTTAATAACTATGTACCCATTGTAGGAATATATAGAATACTTCAGCTAGTTGTATGGCATATAATGGTATTCTATAAAAGGACCACATGTACACTTTCACCAGTGTTTTATATATCCATACTTGCACAAAGGCATTAACTTGCAACAACAAATTTTGATAATGCTTTTTAAAGAAGGAAGACACTTTTTCTTTAACATTTGATTTTCTTCTGATACTGACAATTTATACCATTGAAATACAAACAGAGTACACAGATGCAGTACTGTTCTTCGACTGTTCCAGACAATAATCCAAAATGTTCACAACAACTTAATTTTTATTAAAAACAATCCCCATGCAAGGTACATATGTAGTGCCACTTGAATTTTGTTAAGAGAAATTATCATTGAAACACTCAATTGGAAAAATAAAAACACATACACATAAACAAGAAAAGTTCTCACCACTCAGATTGCTTATTTAAGTCCTCTAGGCTAAAGTCCTCAAGCTAAGGCCTAAACTAGCAGATAATCTGTAGTCAGTCTAGATGTCTTGGTCTTGAAGTATTTCCTGATTGTCTGATGCAATATTTCAAAACATTTATAAAAAGACAGCATACCAACACAGCAACATACTAGGTTGACATTGAAAATAACCTGATTAGTTAATTTTATCCTGTAAATATAGAACCTAGATCCATGGTTGATTTGTAATTATGATGGACACACTATTCTCATTTTCACAACAGATCTTGCTCAGACTTTAACCTAAACAGTAATAAAAGGTCACTGGTCTTTCACTATTACAACACATTTCAGATATGCTTATGATGAACAATTATTTGTATTCAATGCTGCTCAGATCAAAACAAATCAAATGACACATTGACTGCTACTATGCCCTAGGATAGGTCAGACTATTAGAGTAATAAATGAGATGGATGTAAAATCAATCTTATCCTAGTAACCACACTAACTTACTCTTGATCCTTGAAAATTAGTTAAATTTAATGCTAATCTCTGTAATCATGGTGGCCATTTTCAATTCAAAATACTGTCAATAATCGCCACCGGGCTCATACAAATTTGGTACTGACAGAAAGCTTATTGCGCCATCTAATGAATTATTGGTAAATTTAAGCCTAAATTTGAAGGAAGCAGTCAGGGGTTCAGCATGAATTTGGTCCAAAATTTAGCTAATACTTAAGTACACAAATTCAAACGACAATTATGCAACATTAGAAATTCTGACTGAAGAGAATGACATCACGCCACCTCATTAATGCTAGGCTCAGAACTGACAGCTTTGATCCATTTATGGTACTTCTCTGGATCTTTTGAGTTTTTAGCAAAGGAATAAACAAAATTCTGTTTGCTAACCTTCTGGGTAATGGGAATTGGATTTACAAAGCCCTGTAGTGGGTTTGTAGGCACAATTTTTGTTCACCATCTTGTCATCAGTCTGTGTATGCAGAAATTTGTTTTGTGCAGTATATTGCATTGACTGCATGAGCGCACGCCACTAGCTAGCTGTACAGTACCACATAGGAATTTTTGCCCCACTTAGTTATGCAGATTTTGTCGGTATGCAAATTCTTGTGGTGATTGGTTGAAAACGCTGTCAATCAACTAACTCAAAGAGGTCAATTTTGATCAGTATTTACTGGCAGGGAACTTGTCCAGACAGCAGCTATCTGTGCTCCTTTATGTTGTTTTTACTTCGTCATTCTTTCTTGATATACTAAGAGATTCTCAAAATTTTATTAGCCATAACTTGCAAAATAGAAATGCTTATTTTTCTTCAAAGTTTATAGATTTTGTTTCTCAGAACTTAGAACTCCTTTAAATATGTATTCAAACAGAAAACTCTTGTAATAAGCATCCATAGACTCTTTAAGTCAGCATCAGAGGATATTAAGTAGAGCTAATGCATTGGTGAATGTGTTTGAGGAGAAACTGAATATTACCATTTGAGTGAAAAGTTGGAATCGCTGAATACTATTATTTGTTTCACTAGGCTGAGGATTGCAACTTGCAGATACACAATCAGTACAGCAGACAACAGGAGATTAATGTGCCTTCTGCTCCATTGAGCATCAAATCTGCTACAGGACTCATCTTAGCCCATGGTGAGATATAAGAATGGTTATCAGTCTTACCTCAAGTGTAACAGTGCAGCGTTTTGTTTCTCATTTGACATAATTCCTTAAATTCCTCAAAATTATCATTAGAAAAAAATGGATTGTTGGGTGGTTTATTTATCAAAATTAATATATTGTTGATTAGAGATTATCATAAATGTCGAGATTTTTCTTTTCTTTTCCTTTGTTCACTGTCTTTCAGATCCAATGTTAATCCGTGTGTCTGTATTTTCATGTTTGGTGGTACATTCCCTTGTCTGCTGATGTACGTCTTGCCATTGAAAGGTTCATAACCCACAATTACTAGAGCATTGATTTCTGTATACATTTTTGAGCCTTTGAACTCTTAAGACTAACAACAACAATTCACTGGAGTTGTATATTAGAGCATATTTCTTCTTAAAGGAGGAGCTGGTGGCCAAAAAGTGAAGACATATTTTTCTTGAGTATCAAGAATGTTCAAAAACACAATTTTTGTGAAAGTGATGGTACTGAAAACCTTTGATATGACTGTTCAAATTAATCATAAGTATGTTTATTAATACTTGAGTAACTTTTTAACGACACGAGTATCTAAAATGATCTTGAGTTTTTCCAAATTGCCTATGTCCCTTATGTTGAATTGGCAAAATTGACACCCTCACCTTTTGACGAAGTGCTCCTTTAACATGGCTTAAATGTGTTTCCATAGGAAATGTTGCCGATGGATTAGAAACAGACCCTCCTGATGTATTTGTGTCAAGTGATGGAGGGTACAACTGGACCAAAGCCTTAGATGGTCCTCATCAGTATGCCATTACCAATTTTGGTGGTCTCATCATAGCCATTCCTAATTCAGAATCTCTTACTGATACTGTAAGGTAAGAATCAATCGATTGTATTATTTCAGTACTTTTATTTTGTTAAAGGTGTATGGGCATAGATGTAACATCAGCTAAGTTAGCTCAAAAACCATGAGTTCGGTGTGCAACCGCCTTCAAACACCACAAATCAACCATTTGCTGCTTTTATTGTTCTCTAAACATATTGGTTGAACATAAGCATGATTGACTACTAACCTTATCCTTTATTAGACATACAAAGTTTGTTTTAATTTGAAGGAACTATTCTATTGGAATGTTTATCCTGTCTTATAGATTTTCTTATGATGAAGGCCATTGCTGGAATGATTTCAAGTTCTCAGATGAGAAGCTTATTATAACTGGTCTACTTCCTGAGCCAAGTTCAAAGTCTTTGAATGTCAGCATATGGGGATTTGGTCCTGAAGACAGGCAGTGGAGGACCTTTACTATCAATTTTGATGCAGTTTTAGATAGGGAATGTGAGTACCAACACAAGTCATTTCAGCCACTTGCTGTCAGTTTGGTTTAATACATACCACATTCATGCACTTAAATGTATATGGACAGGTAGTAACAACGTGAGCTATGGTTTAAAATATAATAAAAACCATGGAAACAGCAAATTCCATCAAAATTCATTAAAAAATGCCTACAGCCTTTTAAAACTTAGATACCTAATTAGCAAATATGTTGTGACTTCAGAAAGGGATAACGAGAGAATTGCTCATGTTAACTTACAGTTTTTCGGTCCTTCCCGGGACTTCCAAGATATTCTGAATGGGAGAAGTTGGCTACAGTGAACAGGAAATTAGTATACCTTAATCCAGATTTAGTAGTAGAACACAATGTGAGAACCTTGGATAATTGAAATTTAGGGAAGAGTTATATTAAAGAATTTAAGCTGTATTCCTGTTCATACTTTGTCACTTTTGCCCATGCTGAAATATTTTACAAATTTTGATTTGTCATAACTAAAAAATTGTAAGTGTTATCATGACCATTTAAAGACTCATCTTCTCAGAATTAAATGCTCTTTTACCGGGGTAGAACATCTCTACATGTCCATATTCCTTCAAATAATTTGTTACTACTTACTTGAATTGTGAATGTAATTTGAAGGTATATGGACAGCTTCAAAAATTCCATTGAAATAAAAGAAATCTTTATTAAAGTAAACTACCTATTAGTTCAAACTAAACTTTTGTAGCTAAAACATCCTTACAGCTTTCCTTTTTTTTTTTCAAGGTGGTGACGCAGACTTTACAACATGGAAACCTCATGGAGACAATGGCAAATCAGGATGCCTCCTCGGGAAGAAAGAGGAATTCCAAAAAGTCAAGCCAGACTCTTTCTGTCGGGTTAATCACGAGTTCACTGAAAAGAACCTTGTGTCAGCCTCATCAAAGTGCAGATGCTCAAAGCAAGACTTTGAATGGTATTATTGTTTCTGTATTTATAGTAATTTATTAGGGAGGGGGAGAGTTTGTCAACAAATCGAACTAACCTGTCAGCAAATCAGTGCAGGAAGTGAATTAAGAGGTAAAAACCATTCGGCACCAAATTTATTTCAAAGTCCTTGTCCTTGTGTACAAATCCACTCACAAACAAACTCCTGGATACATTACTGACAAGCTTCAAGTTAAAACAGGATCCAGGCAGCTTCACCAGCACCCCAATTTATTCAACTCTGCACTCAGCACACAACATTTGCAGATAGATTTTTTTCATGCCATGCTCCTAGCATCTGGATCCTTCTGCCCAATCACATCAAACTTGCCAATTCTCTTGATATTAAAAAAAAAAAATGTTAAAACAACATCTTTTTTTCAAGTTGTCATCATTACCTTGTTTGTTTTGCTGAGTGTAGTAGTGTTTTAGTAGTAGTTTACTAGTTTGGTGTATTTTTAGTTACCATTTGTTTCAAAATTTCCATCCATTTTTTCTTCTTTCTTGCGTAGTTTGTTCTTAGTTATAAAGTGCAAATTCTTCTTGGTTTGTGGTGCTCCATAAAATCAGTGCTGGATTAATTGATTGATTCCCCAGACAAAATGATCAACTGTAGTGTTTCCGTTGGATTCGCCCCCTAGACCCTGGCAAAACGACATGAGTTGTCAATGAAATTATTTCATTTTTTGTTATAGATAGCATAGGCAATTTTCTGGCTTTTAAAGGCTAAGACATGCTTCAATATTTTTTAGTAAGTGATAAATCGATAGAGCTCTTAGAAGCCTTGCTACCTTAAATCACTGGCATCAGTATTTCAGTATTCACCAGTAATTTTTTTTCTCCATTAACCCAGTAAGAAATGTCTTTTTAGGTTGTAGCTGTTTTTAGAATTTTCTAATGTTTTGTATTCTTTTGAAAGTAACTTTTGTCTCATATTTATTGTCGTAATAGTTATTAATAATTTTCATGCGCTGTTTTGTTTTTCTTCAAAGTGATTTTGGCTTCCAGCGAAATGATGATTCAGATGAATGTTTCATCAATCCTGACTACTCCCGTTCACAGTTGAAGATCTGCGAGCAGAATGAGGAGATACTTATTAAGAGTTGGGGGTAAGTAACCTTTGACTTTTGACCTGTTATGAATAATTTGTTTTGACCTATGATCCTCTTTTACTATGCTTCACATTTGATGGTTGAAAAGTTTCATTTTTTTAAAAAAATTTTAGGGGGGGCAGATATTTATATTACAAAATATGGTGGTTTTTTTTTTTTTTTTAAAGAAAGACTTCTAATGGGGGAATATGCTAAAGATTAGCCTTACATGTTGGATTTTTGTTTCTTTAACAATTCTTTAACAATCATAGTTTTTAGGGATGGGAATTAAGAAAAGATCATTGTGTTTTGCCTTGAGGCAACATTAACCTACTTGTTAGAGGAAACAACATGTCAAGATCAGTTTTGAAGATTGCAGTTTTAGTCTTTTCACAGTTTTGGGATTATTTAAGAAAATTTGTGGTGTCATTAGTAGAGCAGTGATCCATTTTCTATGTTAATCTATTGATATAAATCCTCTTCTACAATTGTGTAAAAGACAGAAGCTGACTCTAGCAAAACACCATCTAAAACCTGGCCATACCCCAAATAAACACATAACTAAACTGCAAAAGTTAGAATCGGCTGAATGTGAAAAACAAAAGTGAAGGAATATTCTTAAATAGTATTCTTTGTTTTACCAAAGTAACCAACATGAACAATGCTAACGGTTCTATATTTCTGTTTTCTTAAGCTATTGACTCGCAACCTTCTCTCAGATAATTCCTCTTACCTTTTTTCTACCTGTGATATATTCTAACCTCTCGGGCACAATTTGACCTTTGCTGTCGTGGTGCCGTTAAGCCTCACCAAACAAACAAAAAGTTACAGGTGTATGAACAGGTAGAGATTTTATATTCACCAAAAACAGTGTTCAATTCTCAACAGAATAGTCTTTAAATAATGTCAAAAGCACTAGCTTTAAAGTTTGAACAATTTCTTAATTTATGAAAAAGTTGTGAAGTATGGAAGAGATGAGCGCTGCAAATCATTAGTGTAATTTTTAAAATTTCTCTCCTAAATTACAGTCACTGAAAATCATCTTGACTATTTTCTAAATTTAAATAAAGGGTATGATGGAGATTTGAAACTCTTGGCCATGTTCATCTGCTCCCGTTCGAGCAACATTGGTGAAGGATTGAAAAACAATAAGTTGGCATAACAAACTCATGGAGGTTTTTTTGTTGTGGTGTTACAAAATTGTAATAAAATTTGCATAATTTATTAGAGTAAGGCCTGAAAATGCTGTAGAACCTGATTATGATAAAACCTGCAATTTTATTTCATGCTTTATCATTTATTTCTTCCAATTAAGCTCAAACTACCTGTCTGTATATCTTGAATGTTCATTTATCTTTTCTTTCATTACGTGAAGGTATCGGAAGATTCCTGGTGATGTGTGCGAGAGTGAACCTGATTGGGCTCATAGGTCGTATGAAGACCTGCATAAACAGTGCCCTACATGGGAGGTAGAAGTATCGTATGCTATTGAAAAGGTATGAGATAAACAAGTTGTTTCATTGCATTTGATAATCACATGGATAATGAGTACATAGTATTGTGACATTCTTAGGCGTGATTTGTGGGGTGCAATATGTCTTGATGGAATGCATACTTTCCATCTACAAGACCAGTCACTTAAATCCTTTCCTGTTTATACCAGGAAGTGGGACTTTCCACTAGTGGCTGTCACGACATGGCTGTATTACGTATCGATTATCGTGGAGAAAAATGTCGCGATATATCGTATATCGCGATACTTTTCAAGAAAACTGACTCACGACAAAAATTGTTAATATCACTAACGTTATATGATCATAGAGTTACAATTTACTCCATGATATGATGAACGCAAGAAAAAATATTTTGCAGATCTAGCAAACGATATGATCGCGTGACTATTACCTTCATCACGCATCACGCACTTGTTTAATAATATAGCCAACCATGACCATGAATCATCGAAGTGAGAGCCTGAGTGGCACATTCTGGACCAATTGTTTGTTCTTTTTGCCAACTTAGATTGGTGCGTGCCAGTGTGTGGTGACAGAGCACGATTTTTAATCAGTTGTTTAATGATTATTTGCACGTTTTTAATGGCCTAAACTTGACTTTTAGATTTAATTAGAATTGTAATGTACGAAGTAGCCTAACCTACTTGCACGAAAATTTCTTAGTTGAGTATTAGTTTTTGGTATCGCGATATGTCGCGAGAGGCATATTTTATGTCATGGGAAAGGAGATATCGCGATAATCGATATGTCATGACAGCACTACAAGTTTCCACCAACCACTTGTTTTTAATTTGTGTTTGTGGGGGTGGGGGAGGAAGCGGTTTATAATTACAGTTAACAAATTCAAAAGGCAATAATGTACACGAGTGTGAATGACATGATTTGGGTTTAATTTTTGCTCTTCCATCTCAGGTACATAAAAAGGCTAGTGCAGTGGTTGCAATCCTTATCCTCGTGGTCATCGCGGTAGCTATCGTTGGATACTTACTCACTAAGAGACACTTATGTCGCAAGTCAAGGTATCTTCTATTTTTTCTATGAATTATTATTTCAGGATTGATTTGTATACTTTTTAGCCCCTGCCTTCTGGGCCATAAATTGCACTTAGTTGGAGTTTTTTTTTTTTTACCTTGTGTGCAGTATATGATGGAATGAAATTATCTTCCAAATCCAAGCATGGTACTGACTTCTGGATCTCAGCATTACCTTACACTTTATTTTACGCTTCTTCAGATAAAAGTTGCGAATGCTTGGACCATTTTGTGGATTAGTATGGAACTACCTAAATAACATACCCCCTCATTAAAAGCATGTGTTTATTGGAAAGTGTATTTGAAATATGTGGAAGCATTTGATAATTTATTAAGTCGATGAACTGTCAGATCCATATTAGCATAGTGCTTATACTTTCATGTCTAATTAGTATGATATATAAGTTGTATTTTTTTCATTTTTATGTCAAACCAGACTGATTGTATTTGTTCATTGATTTGTTTAGCAATGAAGTCATTCAGTACTCTCAACTAAGCCGGCAAGACGATTTGGACAAACCATTGGACCTGACCCCTCAAGAAACATACCATGACGATTCAGATGAGGTAAGTGTGTAACTCCCAACCAGTCATGTGTGGCCTGATGTTTCATTGAATTTTGCAGATAAAGCTCATATA
Source organism: Chiridota heheva (assembly GCA_020152595.1). Classification (NCBI taxonomy): domain Eukaryota; kingdom Metazoa; phylum Echinodermata; class Holothuroidea; order Apodida; family Chiridotidae; genus Chiridota; species Chiridota heheva. Next base: position 662,948 of record JAIGNY010002964.1, read on the forward strand.
TTAAGTTATACCTTACCTTCTATGCTATAAAATACAACAAGATGGACAACTGAAAGACAAACCCATACTACCTGTAGGTGCTGTTCTAAGGTTTTTCTATGGCCAAACCTGAGGTAGGGCTGTGCAGGATACTTCAACAAACTCCACGTCATCCAGCCCACCATACGGACCAAACTCACCATTCACAATCCCGCCTGTGTCGACAACATCCACATTACCTGCCTTAGAATAGGTCACTCACGTCACTCACTCCCACCTCCTTATTGGCTGCCCCCCACCCTCTACAACAATTGACATTGCACCCTCACAGTCCACCACATCTTCCTTGCCTTCGCCCTGTACCACCTTCCCAGAGCTTCCCTTGCCCACCACAACTCAATAGCCGAGCTCTTTCAGAAAAACTGTCTGGATGAAATTATCCTCTTCCTTCATCATGCTTCCCTCTCCCACCCCCTCTTTCTACTTTTGAACCCATGCACTTTCTCTCTCGATTCCAGCTTCCTGGCTTTGAGTCCCTGTGTTTCTCTCAGTCTCCCCCTAATTTCTTTTCTTTCTACCTCTGGAATGATCAAACCTCTCAGGCAAATTTGACCCTCGCTGTCATGGTGCCGTTAAGCCCTTATCAAACAAACAAAGTAGAGAATTCAGTGATTATTTACAGAAGAATTTTGACAAGAAAATTCAGAGAATAGAGATGTGTAACCTTCTTTACTACTGCACTAAAGAAAAGTAATGAGTGTGTGTGCATACCAGGGAGGTATAGGGTGCCTTTAGGAAGGGCTGCAGCTTTTTTTTTTTTTTTTTTTTGGGGGAAGGGGTATAGTGATGCATCAGGTCGGTGAGACCAGTGCAGCTTTTTTTTTGGGGGGTTGTAGTGGTGCATCAGGTCTGTGAGACCAGATTGCTTATTTTATAGCATAGAAAGTAAGTATAACTCATAAATACCCCCTATAACAAGCGGGGTGAGATTAGAAAGAAGAGATTTGTTAGACTCATCAAAAACATTTAATCTTCACATGACATAGGAAAGGCAAAATATTCATGGACAATGAAACGTTTTACCATATGTACCATTAAGAAATGGAATCGCAAACCACTTAATTTTACAAATTTAAATTTGTTTCTTTAAATTGCAATTATATGTAAAAAAAGTTCCATAGTTGTGAAGCATTGTCAAGAAATTTTTATCAGTGCTCACAGCTTTATAGGTAAGGTCACATCATTGGGAATGTGCAGTTAACCATTTTTAGAAGTTTTGATGTAACAATAAACAAAGATAATTTATGAAAAGCAACCAATTATTGCTGATTGACCAACTTATGAAAAGAAGGTCTCCCCCCCCCCCCTTCCTCTTCCTCCACCACCACACATCCGACATCCCTCCTATAACCACACCACTTAGAGCACAACAAGTTAGTAATAAGGAAACTACCTTTCATTTTGTGTTTCAGGATATACTTGCATAAAACCTGATGGATTTTCATGCTTTCAATAAGAAGATTTTTCGGGCCTTGCATCTGTAATGTCTTCTCTGAACACATTGCCTGCAGAGACTTTCAACTACACAGCAGAAGAAGAGGAATTTCTGAATTGCAATACTTCAAATATCTTTTTTTTTCTTCTCTGTCTTTTACTTGTTTGAAAAAGAGGCACTCGTACAAGCTTTTTTATTAAAATTGATAGAAGTTGTGTGTAGAATCTCATTTCGTAGGGATAGATGCTTATATGGTTCCTTCAAGCACGTGTTCTCACTTTGGTTTAAGGTTACATTATTTGAAATATGAAAGCAAGATGATAAGTTAATAAAACTGTTCATGAATTTTAAGTCATATGAATGGTCACGTGCTGATAAGAATTATCACAAGTTACAATGGTATTGTTGTTCCTGTATGTATATGTCTGATTTTTGGTTAACCTTTAAGGTAATATGTTCTGGAGGTTGCCAAGGTTCTCTGAAAGTATTTCCCCAAGGTTTGTTTTAATTAGATGTTTTTTTTACCTGGCTGAGTCAGATTTTTAATACAGCCAATAAAGTGCATAGCTCACACAATGATTGCCCAGGTTGAGACTTTGAAGTTCTTAATCTTTAGTTCATGTAGGTTATCAATCTCAACTCACCTTGGTGTAAGAATGTTTTCATTGTCATGTTCGTGCAATTTCTGTTAATAGATAGCTTAGTAGTATTATGCATGTCTAAAATCTTTACAATGTATACTCAAAGGTAAAAATATTCTTGTTTATGATCAGCTTGTTATGTTAATTTAAGAAATGGTAGTGATTTTGTTTTGCATTATTGGAGGCTTAAAAAAGTTAAGATGTTTTGTGTATTATTTCTTTTGAAAGATGATTATTTGTATTTCTTCCTCTTATGTGAAATGTGACAGAAAAAAAGTTTCTAAGAATTGTCATTATTAGTTTGCAAACACAAAAGAAATTAAGAAAATGTATAATTTGACACAATATTGTATTTCTCTAATTTCATAGTATTCTTAAAAAAAATCTTGTTAATAATCTAAATAAATGGCAAATTCTGAGGTTTGTAATATAGTAAAATAAAACAGTGTTGCCTTCACCCATGTAGATATTTTGTTATGTGGTGGAAAAGGAAATTCACATGATTTTTCAGCCTTTAAAAATTATTGTTTGGAGGTAATCTCTACAAATATTTAAAGAAATATTGTGCTGTTATGTACAGCCTTTGATATTATAAATTAATAAATAAATGATATTACTAAATATACCTTTACATCTTAGAGTTAAATACTTTAATGGCAAAATCCTAGTATAGTGGTAGAACTTTGTGGCAAATTATCCATTATGACAATAATTTAAATTATAATTTTTGATGATTTTGTCAATTTGGTTAGAATAATTGTATTTAAATTTGTTACATTTTTTGTTTTAAAATTATTCCAAGAATAAAAAATTAATGAGAAATAATAATCTAAGAAACACATAGTAAACAAACTTCATTCATTAAACTCTATACAACAATTTACCACTATACTAAGATTTTTCCACTTAAATTATCTCAGTATATTGCAGGGTACATTATGTATGTAAGAAGTTTCTTTATTGGTCGATTCAGCAGTAAAGAGTGATTGTCTTAGTCCAGTTTGTCACATTGTTTATTTGAGAATGGCTGTGAACTATTCAGATTTGCTAACCCTCAAGTAATTTTATAAATGACATCTCATGCTAAAACAAGTGTTTCTTGTAGCTTTTCTATGGTGTTAGTGGTAATAATCTAAGAAATGTTTAAAAATCAGAAAAATAGGATAAGAAGAAATTTTCCAGTTGAATATTATTTTGAATGTCATGCAGAAAAAAGAAAAAAACTCAAAAAACTCAAAATTTGTCATAGAATGTTAGTATGCAAAACCATGTAGTTCATTTCTCATAAACTGGAAAATATAATTCCCTAAACTTTAAATTTGTGTGTGTATAGGAGAATAGGTAGCTCAGTTGGCAGAGTGCACGGCTGAGATGCTGGAGGTCCCGGCTTCAAGCCTCGGTCAGGTCTAACTCGATTTTTCCATAGCTATGCAGACAGATATGCCGAACATCAAAGCAGAAGCATTTCATCTGCAGCTCCTACTCCTCATTCAGCTGTTGAGAAAAGTGACAATGGTTGAAAGGTGCACACCGATGTTAAGCTGTCGGTCCCAATGATAGGAGAATCTCACCCCTGCCTAGTTCTCTAAACACTATTCGAGAAGAGAAGCGTGAAAACGCGGTGTTTATTCACTTTCCCTTTCAAGTACTAAGTTCATGTGGGCCCATAGGCAGCCGGAGAACTTATCTGTTAGTTGTTAAGCACATTTAAATAGTTCTTTAAAACTAGAAAATGCACGATATAAACTTTATATATCTTATCATATATTTTAGTTAGAAGTTAACCTATACAATATTAATATCTTGCCACTAATGAGAAGGTGTTTTATATCATTTTGCTGATTTTTAAGTTTTAGTCAATATTTTATGCACCGTGAACAAACCCCAAATCTTGAAGATTTTCTTTCCTTTATCCTTTTTAGATTTTGTTCTTACTGTAAAGTTAGATATCAAATATGTGAATAATTTTAAAGGAGCACTAGACCGAAAAATGAGGGCGCTTGTTTTTTGTGAATTTCACAGATATATCATCGATAAACTCCATAGCCCACAGATAATGTGAGGATAAAGGTCACTTGAATATTTATATTAACCAGAACATTTCTATACCGTTGCATGCTAGATAAGCATTTGATTTTTTGGGGGACCCCCTAAACATACGCCTTCACTTTTCGGTCTAGTGCTCCTGTTCCTATTATTTTACTTTCATATTTGATATATATGTTACCGTTGTGGCACTATTGAGCATTGCTGTTGATGCGTCTTTAAACACCTTCAAGAAAACCCATAAAAAATTATCAAAAACAAGCAAATTGTACGTGAAATGATAATGTATGATAGGATATAATATATCATATATATAGCTTGTTTCTTCTTATCCCTATAGAAAAGTTAAATGTAGTTCAAATTTATCTTGGAGGTATAGACTTTCCCTTTTTTCTTAATAATTGTACCTTTTTTATTAAATAATAGTGATGATTTAATTCTCAAATAAACCCCAGATATTACTGAAGACAGAGATCGCGTAACGACAAATTTATCGTTTATTACGCCATGGCTGAAGGTTTGTATGACACAGGTTGTACCTGCGTCGTAAGATTTAGATATAGCATGTGGAATTTTACGCCAGAGTTTTTCATTAACATAAATGAAAATCATGAACATCTTACCTCTCTGATGCGATTCTAAGTTTTATTTCACACAAAAATGATTTTGAATTACTCATAAATAAAAGAAAAATGACAGAACTACAAGATTAACAGCCAAATGATTCAACATGCCCGTAGTACTGTACATAAACACATATTGGCTAGTACATAGGCCCTATGCATGATGTACGTACACTGTACAGTGTATGTGAAAGTTTTGATGTTGTTTTGAATGCAGGCTGTCAATTGTCAATGATATTATTAGCTAGGATTTTACTTTCCTCCTGTATTGTGTTGATCATGTATCTGTGAAGTGATCACAATCTGCAAGTCAAGTTACTATACTGTAAAGTAGGCGTGTTCATGATCTAAAAAGTATATTATCGTTGACAATTGGTCAAAGTTCACTAAAACCTCATGAAAGTTTGGATACATTAAACAAAAGAATTTTCTTATTTATTTTGGGATTGTTAATCCAAATGTCATGATTCAACAATCAACATTATTATTAGGATTGGGTATGAACCTTTTTTCTTAATATTTTTATGATAATAAGAGTCCGATTTTTTAATGTTTTTTGTATTTTAAATGCAATTTTCATTCACTTTAGCGAGGCAGGCCTACACAAGTGTGTGTGTTAACAATTTTTGCATGCTTCGCTAGCGCGCATTGCCCCGTACATTACGCAATGCCCTGTACATTACGCAGTGCCCTGTACATTACGCAGTGCCCTGTACATACGACGGCAAATTTACAAAATACGCCAAAATTCTAGGGCTTGTCGTAACCAAATAATCGTAGGCAAAACATTTTAACAACCTCTGACTGAAGAAATTGTAGAAACAGGTGTGACCTGAATGCAATTTTTTGTTTAGATGTCAAGAGTTTCATTGGTCCAATCCATATGGTGGTGAATATGTCTGCAACGTCAACTTCTCATGGTATTTGGCGAAACTTTATGAAGCAGCAAATGTATATGCTGACATGGGCCAAGACAGTTTATGCCGACATACAGCCATGAAAGATGTATTGATGTAGTTATCTTACATTCTCAAATAAGTTTCTGATTGCAAGCAAAATATTTTTTTTTCATTTTTTTTTAATTATTTCCATTATAAATTATGTACAATTTATAAATAGTTTCAATAATACAATAATATACAATACAAAAAATATAAAAACAAAAAGTAAACGAAAGGAAATAATATAGAAAATAAGACTATAAAACGGTAAAAAATATGAAAATGAATACAAAATGATTAGTTAAAAAAGGTTATAATAAGGGGTCAAAAATATGTGTCTACTAACTGTGGTGTAGCGGTTATCATACATGTCTACAGACCACGAGGCCCTGGGTTGAGTAGACACGCCAAAGCACCACAACTGGTTATCAAAGGCCGTGGACATTGACTTGGTTGTCGATGTTATGTCTGTCCGTACGTCGTACCTATGTTCTCATTCGGGTTGTATTAAGCGTTTCGTGATGGCATTGTTACTATCATAACCGAATACGCAGGCGACGACCCCGTCATTGTAATTGTGTGTTAACTCGTCTTTGGGTCTAAAATACCAAAATGTATAAAAATTGCAGCTTTATATACAAATGAATTTTTAAAAACTTCTAAAACTTGGGATGGTGGCTGGGTTTCTCAGATTATAATTTGTTTTATTGCTCATGGATGTTATTTAAATTTTAATGGGTGGTCTTTCGTTAAAATTATGTTTTGGGTAAGTCTGTCAAATTCTTTCTTTGCTGCATCGTTTACTTTATTTATAAGTAAAACACGGTTTAAACAAATATATTGGCACAATATCTCAAGAAACTTTTAATTCTATTTTTATCTTTTACTTTTAAAAAATGGTACCAAACTGGGACTGCATAAATAATGAAAGCACTGGTTCTAAAATTAATTGTACAATGTCACCATTTCTGGAGACTCAGCTCATTATGCAGTAAGGTTGGAACCAGTGGAATAAGACGAGGTATACTTTTTCATAATTGTGGATCAATCAAGACTGTTTAACAACCCAAAATTGTATGTTGCACCCTGGTACAAAGGTAATTTATATTACTGTGAAGTATTCCAAGGTAGTGAAAGATTATTATAGTTGTTATAGTTATATGAACATGTAATGTCAACATTAGCTAAATTCCTTTCAAACATTTTCAAAACCATGAAAATAACCAAAAATTGCATCAAAATCAGTTAAATATTGATGTTTTCAGCATTTTTTAGCTTGACTATTCAAAGAATAGTAGAGCTATTCTACTATCCCTGGCATCAATATCGGCGTCCGCTTAAAGTTTTAATTAAAAGAATTTAGTTAGGAGTTTTGGGTTAAAGTTTTCATTAGTTATGAATGGTGTACATTCATGTGATTTGGCATAGGGGTAGAGGACATGGGTACTGTTTAGATAAGAATGATTGGGGGGTTGTGTGTGCATACTAATAAACTTACTTGCATAACAATGAAAATGTTTGTTTCTATGATATCTCTTTAATTAAAGTGGATGTGGGGATTTTGTCTGCACAAATGATCATATATGTGAAGAACATTCTGTCTACACATATTGGGGAGGTGAAGTGTGCATAATAATAAGGTTAATAAGCATAACAATACTTTCGTACAAAATGTTTTACCTGAAATAATAACTTGGTACAGTGGTAGATGGCATTGGTATTGTTCAGTTGATCATGATTTGGGGTTGCATGTGCATACTAATTAGCTTATTTGCATAACAATAAAAATATTTGTATATATGGTATCTCCTAAATTAAAGTGGGAGGGGGGATTTTGTTTATACAAGTCATCATATATGTGAAGAGCATAACAATAGACTTGTGTACAAAATATTTAACCTGAATAACTTGGTACAATGGTAGATGCATTGGTACTGTTAAGTTGAGCATGATTATTTTACCTGAGATAATAACATGGGTACTGTTGAAATTTAGGAGTGGGGATTTTGTTTACAAATGGTCATATATGTGAAGAGCATTGTCTACACTCAATGGTGCATATTAATTAGATTAGTAACAATACACTTGGATTATAACTTTGTATTTGGTTCAGTTGTAGAGGGCATTGGTACTGTTCAGTTCAGCATGATTGTGGGATTGTGTGTGCATACTAATTAGCCTATTTGCATAGCAATGTATATGTGGTATCTTTTGAATTAAAGTGGGTATGATGATTTTGTTTAAACAAACGATTTTACAGTATATATGGAGAGCATTGTTCAAACCTAATGGTGAGGTATGGTGTGCATATTAATTAGGTTATTTACATAACAATAGACTTTGCTGCAAAATGTTTGACCCAAGATAAAAAATATATCTCTTATGACTTACTAACTTCACATTTCTAGTTTTGTTATGATATTGACATTCCTGACATAAATATCAATCAAAATATTTGTCTTGCCTTGAATAAAGAAGCAAATAAAAGTTTCCTGGCTTCTAAAGAATGTTAAATTAGGGTTTGGGAAATATAAACAATAAGCAGATTGTGGGGTAGAAGATGACATGATGATAAAGTAGCTGAATGAATATTAGGACGAGGGTGAGATTTCATGTGGGACAGGTTGGAATTGTATGGAGGGCAGGGTTGGTTGGTTAGTTTACCAAGGTTTATAACGTCCCAACAGACCTCTATTGGAGTATTTACGTGGGTGGGATTTTGATCAGGATGTGTTGGCATGTTAGGGTGGATTGGCATGTGCAACAGGGTGGGTTGGCATGTGGAACAGGGTAGGTTGACATTTGGGACATGGCAGAATGGCATGTGGTGGGGTGTCATCTGGATTTCAGTTGTGATGGCATGTGGGTCATGCAAGTGGTGGAATGACATACAGTATATATCTGGTTTTCAGGTGTGATTGCATGGAGAATAGGCATGGGATGACATTTAAAACCGGATGGGATGAAATGTGGGAGTCTGGAATGTGCATTATTAGCGGCAAAGATCGCGTTATTGACAAATTTGTCGTTTGTTACGCCATGGCTGAAATTTCTTATGACACAGGTTGTACCTCCATCGTGAGATTTAAATATAGCATTTGAAATTTTACGCCAGAGTTTGTCATTAACATAAATGAAAAGCATGAATATCCTACCCTTCTGATGCAATTCAAAGTTTTATTTTACACAAAAATGATTTTGAATTACTCATAAATAAAAGAAAAATGACAAAACTACGAGATTAACAGCTGAATGATTCAATATGCCCGTTGTACTGTACATAAACACATATTGGCTAGTACATAGGCCCTATGCATGATGTACATACACTGTACAGTGTATGTGAAAGTTTTGATGATGTTTTGAATGCAGGCTGTCAATTGTCAACGATATTATTAGCTAGGATTCTACTTTCCTCCGGTAGTATTGATCGTATATCTGTGAAGTGATCACAATCTGCAAGTCAAGTTACTATACTGTAAAGAAGTAGGCGTGTTCGAGATCTGAATAGTATATTACCGTTGGCAATTGGTCAAAGTTCACTAAAACCTCATAAAAGTTTGGATACGATAAACCAAAGTATTTTCTAGTTTATTTTGGGATTGTTAACCCAAATTTCATGATTCAACAATTAACATTATACAAGGATTGGGTATGAACTTTTTTTCTTAATATTTTTTATGATAATAATAGTCAAAGTTTTTAATATTTTTTGTATTTTAAGCGCAATTTTCATTCACATTATTTAGCAAGGCAGGCCTACACAAGTGTGTGTGTTAACAATTACTTGCAAGCTTTGCTAGCGCGCAGTGCCGGCAAATTTACAAAATACAACGGCAAATTTACAAAATACGACGGCAAATTTACAAAATATGCCGGCAAATTTACAAAATATACAAATTTACAAAATTCAAGAGCTTGTCGTAACCAAATACGCTAGACAAAAAGTTAACATACAACCTCTGATTAGGGGTGAAGGGATTTGTACCGTTTCCAATGTCTAGTTTGTCATATGTTAAGCAATATTGTTTTACATAATTTTGCTTTAATGTTATTGTACAGGTTTCATGCTGCTTGACTTTGCTTGACACACATATTTTCCTAAATTGGAAGTTGTATTACAATCCAGGATGTAGTTCTGGGAATGTGTAGGGGTTGGGTGAGGGTACAGGTTAGAAAGGGGGCTTAATGACATTCTTTCATTGACATTGGCAAGTCAGGGTCTCTCCTTTCTTTGTTATTCAATTGATAGATTTAAAAGAGGTGTTGTAGTTATAAAGACTGCTAGCTTTACATGTTTTCTGAGCTACTGCATGGGTGAGGTAACCTTGAGCTTTGTTTTGTCTTAAAATATCTGGGAAAACTCAGAGAAATTTTGAAGCTTGTAAAATGTGAAAATTAACAAAGCAAATGAAATTGTAAGTGCATCTTTCAAAGCTCAAGTAGTTTAAAATCATCTGCCCCTGCTACCCTATTTCTGTATATACTTCCCTCTATAAGCCCATTACACTAGCTTTAAATAGTCGAGCATACTGTCCTTTGGACAGTTCTTGTTAATTTTCAAGTAATTTGCATAACTTTATTTTTTGATCAGCCATAACTCAAAAATGACAATTGCTATTTCAAAAATTCAAAAACCAATCTTTTAACCAATACAGAAATTGCTAAGCTTGTGCAAGTGTTAAAGAATCTTGTGAATGACTTCTCAATGCTAACCTTAAAACCAACAAACTAAAAGGAATAGCTTTTGGTAAGGTGTGTATCTTAGCACAGAAAAAGTTGGAAAATATATTTGTATATACAGAAAGAAATAATTAGTATTTAATTGCAATCAGCCATACACCTTCTATATAATTTTCTTGATATATAATCAACACCTTAACATTATTTCACTGATATTAAGAAAATTTCTTTGTGAAATTAGTCAATCTTGTTTTGTTGTATTCATCTAGTTCTGATTTGTTTTCAATGCAATATCCTTTTAGTTTTTTTGTCTTTCAAATTCAAGGCAATATGGTGTTTTATGACAGTATCTGACCATGCATTGGTGTGACCATGCATTGGTGTGACCATGCAATGGTCTGACCATGCATTGGTCCGACCATGCATTGGTCAGACTAATGCATTGGTCTGACCATGCATTGGTCAGACCAATGCATTGGTCTGACCATGCATTGGTCTGACCACACATTGGTCTGACCACGCATTGGTCTGACCACGCATTGGTCTGACCACGCATTGGTCTGACCACGCATTGGTCTGACCACGCATTGGTCTGACCACGCATTGGTCTGCCTTGGTCTGACCACGCATTGGTCAATATCTCAAAATTAGTGAAGAACTTTATTTTCAGATTTAAGTATTGCAAGCTTCAATTTTTTGTTGGCAATTATTTAATATACTCTTTGCTCTCCACTAGTAATTATCACTGAAATTTAATTTATTTAGTCATATGAATGATGATATTGTATTATCAAAGCAGAAAGTACGCAAGTGGGATGGGATGGCGTCATTAATGATATTCAGACAATGATGTTATGAAAACATGTTAATTCGCTCTCTAAATTATTTTCTGTATTAGAGTTGATAGATGATCATGTAACTAAGTGTCAGGATGGCTGGCATTGCACATTCCACCCATTTGCAAATATAGGTTATTTTATTAACCCACTGTGGATATTGTACTAACACTGCAAACATCCTCTGCAGTCAAGAATTTGCAGGAGCTTAGTGAGATGTGGAAACGGGACAAGCACCAGCCCTATAAGCCTAATGGCTCAAATGGATTTAGCTTAGCTAGTGAGATTTGTTGTTTGAATGACATGGACAGTAAGAAATGGGTTTAATGTTGTTGGTAAGCCCTTCATTGTTTCAAATAATTAAAAAATTGGTAAAAATTTGATTATTTTGCTTAGTTAATGTTTTTAGGATTAAATAATAGGTGAGATGGATGGAAACTAAGTGAACAACCTTTTGTACAATTTTAAGTTTAAGTTAACATGTTCAAGAGCTTACATGTAACCCTTTGTCTTCCAATTAAGAAAGTATTAAAAGGAAGAACAAAATAATTTGTTTTTAGTGTCATCTTTCTGTGTTTTGCGATAGGTAAACAGCAGGGCAGTAACTCTCCATCTCGAAAGTGGGGGGGGGGGGTACATGGCTTTTTATCTAAAAAGTGGAGGGGACAAGAGGCAAATTTTCCCCAAAATGTACTGATTTTTTTTTTAATTATACGGAAAGTGTAGGGAGGAGGTTCTTGTCCCCTGGGAATTACGGCCGTAAGTGGGGGCCCCTTGGTAAAGCACCCTTCCTGACACCACAAACACTCCATCCTTGCTATTCACTCCACACTCCTCAACATTACTTTCCATTTACAATTTATTTTTCTGTTTTTCATATCAATCAGGAGTAGTGGCATAGCCAGGTTGCAAAATCTAGGGGCCAAAATTTGAGAGGGCTTATATTTGACCATAACACTGCAACTTAGCCATTTATGATACTTTCGTAACAGTTGGATCAAGAAGGTTAACTTAGCCCTACTTTTTGTTAAACCCACTTGCAATTTTCTGTTGTGTTACCCTTTGGCTGCACCACTGATCGGGAGGTTCGGGGGCCCGTAAGTACCCAAACTTGTGGAATTGAGACAGTTTCCAGAATATTTAGAAATATTAAAACTTTCATGCAAGTTTCTTACCAAATTTACCCCAGTTTAATAGCACTTTCCAGGTAAAAAAATGCCTTATAAAGAATTAGCAAGTGTACATGTATAGAGGCTGGAGGCAACATTAGTAGATTGTCAAAAATCTATTAAAAATCATGAAATAGAACAAATCACAACTTAAACTTGTGGAATGACCCTTTACAACTTTTTAGCATATTTTCTCGTGAGAATGTACAGATGTATAATGATGTTGTTTGAATAGCTCTTTCAAAGCTCCATGCTCCCAGTCAACATTCTGATGGAAAAGATGGCTCACATTATTGAATTTGTAAAGATTTTTGGCCTGCCTCTAAAGCTTACATATCATGAGAGGTTTCCTCTGGGACATAAGAAAAGAAATTACACATTTTAAAAGTAATTTTAAGAATGAAACATTTTTGACAGGTCTAAAACTACTTTTAGCCAGTTAGGTGGTGGTTATTTTATGACTTTTGGGCAAATGTTAAAGATATCCATGTTCTGATATATCAATTTATTTTGTCCTTAATACACAAAAACTCAGTTGAGAAAGACCCCAAGATGACAAAAGATTTCTCAAAGATAAACAATCCATGGAACACTTTATAATTTGCATAAATCCAAAATGGCCACCTTTATATTAGCAAGTTTAGCAGTTTTCCCATATAATCATTTCCTATGTCAAATATTTCAATGTATTGTAAAGTGCATTGTTAACTGGCTTAAACTCCAACTTAGTGCTTTGGGAAGTTTGCATGGAGTGTGTGAAAAAAATCACGTTAGACAATCGGAGAGGGTTATTGTCTGAGGTTCACTTCCTCCGCCTAGTGGGGGAGTCCTCCATGTGACTCCCATACCTGCATACCACAAGATCCAATGCCGGAATGACTCCGAGGAAAAGAAATCTCGATCCTGCACACCAAGAGGCAGCAGAACCGGGCATCACCTCCAGGTTTTCTTGGCCCCAAGAAAAACAGGAAATGGAGACCCACATTGAACCTGCAGTCCCTGAACAAGTTGATCAGGCTCAAACACTTCAAGATGGAAACCCTACATTTTATCCTTCCACAGCTATGTCAGGCCCTTTGGGCCACGTCCATAGATCTATACCTTCACATCCCAATCCACCAGAGCCATAGACACTTTTTTAGCGTTCCTCTTCAAGGACCAAAATTACACCTTAAGAACCCTCTCTACGACTCCCCATTTCTTCATGAAGTTGACAAGGGTGTTTGCTGTGTCCCTATGGAAAAAACGGCATCATGATCTTTATGTACCTTGACGACTGGCTAATAGTGGGTGGGTGGCAGACGACCCGGGTACAGCAGCCTCCCTTACTGCCAGGTCCTCCACCTTATCCACCGTTTAGGCTGGGTGGTCTATCAGTAGAAATCAGACCTAACATGGCACTCGGACCTCCACTTAATTGGGGCAGTTTCAGACATTTGCTGGGCTAATCAGGGACCTGATTTTGGGAAGCCCAGTGTCACACATGAGAGCATGGCTGGTGTTCCTTGGGCATCTAGTAAGCCTTGTAGATATGGTACTGGTTTCACATGAGTGATCTACAGTTTCATCCCATTGATGAGGGATCTCTCCATCCGTCCCACTTTCACAGTCAGACATCCCACATATGTTATGGTGGCTATAGACCTATACCATTGGTGTAATGGCCTATCATTTCCGCCTCCTATCTCCTCCATCAATTCGGTGATGGGATGCCAGATGGTTAGAACAATTAGACCAAGGTCAAGTGGAGCCAGCAGCACATCTATATGTTGGAATTAGAGGCGGTGTGAAGACCCCTGCAGCACTTTCCCCCATTAGTGACATACAAGTTAGTGTTGATTCATGCAGACAACAAAATGGTAGTCAGCTACATCGACCACCTGGGGTCCCAGGTCAAAGGATCCGTAGTTCCTCACTAAACTGTTGGAGTGTTGCATGGCCCATAAGGCGACGCTACAAGCCTGTCACCTGCCTGGAAATCTAAACACAATAGCGGACCTCCTGTATTATAATGGATTTATCTAAAAGTCACTTAAGATTAGCATTTAGGGTAAAAGGAGACAAGGACTGGAATAAGGCGGTATGTAAGACCAAGCCTTACATATAGGAAAGAGATGTTGGGTTAACTTTTTACACAGAAAATGCTGCTAAAAAAACCCCAATAAAGTATATATCTTAAGGTCACTTAAGATGGGCATTTAGGATAAAAGGAGACAAGAAATGAAATAAGGGGTATATAAGACTAGAGCCCAATACATATGAGAGAGAGATGTTTGGTTCACTTTTTATACAGAAAATGCTGCTCAAAAAAATGATACAGTATATATCTTGAGGTCACTTAAGATGGGCATTTAAGGTGACAGGAATCTGAATCTGAGTGGGTTAAGTCAGCAAAAATCCCTGTAGAGGACATGAATGCCAAGCAAGTGTAACAAAAGTATGAGAAAAAATATCAATTAAGAAGTTTAGTAAGTTTAGCTTTAAAACAGTTTAGACTTGATGCATGTACACTGTCTGCGGTAAAGCTTTCCAATCTTTTAGTGTTTGGGAAAAGAAGGAGAAATTATATACATTCTTTGTAGCATAGGGAATGTGAATTCAGATGATGGTTATTTCTTGTATTAATTCTTGCATTTGGGATTAGGTAATTATTATCAATGGCGACAAGATTGTCATTGATTTTAAATAGCTTTTGTAGACAGGTGTTCTTTCTTCTTGTTTTTAGCAGGACCGGGCCAATCTAATTTATGAAGTGTTAGTTATACTGGATTTATAAGAGTAGTCCGTCATACAGAACCTGGCTGCTCTTCGTTGAATTGATTCAAGCTTATCTACATCGCACTGGTGATGGGGGTCCCAGCTTTGTATGCAGTGGTTTTAACATCAGTGGGACAGTTTGAGAGGTTACGTTAATAGGCCAAGTACAGAGTTTGCTTTGTTGGTGATGTTGTGTATATGTTTATCCCATCTAAGTTTATTAACAATTTCAACACCTAGGTACGGGTGGGAGTTGAGATGTTTGAGCGACTGGTTGCACAAGGTATAAACTGGTGATTTATAGCATTTTTAGGAGATAATGAGAGTGATGTAGCATTTAGAGAGGTTGAAATTCATTTGCCATATATTTTGCCATTGTTCAAGTTTATTTAGATCCATCTTGAAGGATTTGTTGATCAGAGGGGTTATCAGTTGCTCTATGCACAAGACAAAAGGAAATACAGTACCTTGTGGTACACCAGATAGAAATTGTTTAGGATTTGAGATTTTGCCATCACAGACAACACGCTGAATGCGGTTGCTGAGGAAGGATGCAAACCAAGCCAGTAGATTTCCATCAATGTCATATGTGGAAAGTTTGGTTATCAGGTGTTGGTGTGGAACTTTGTCAAAGGCTTTTGAGAAGTCTAGTATAGCCATAGAGATGGTACTATTTACTTCAAGTTATATCTTACCTTCCATGTTATAAATATGCAATTTGGTCCAATGACCTAATTCTTATAAACTTCATACCGAACTTAAAATGTTACCAGCCCAGCCCTAACCTCTATAATACATCTAATATTCCTCACTTCTTTTTAGCACATTGCTGTCACAACATCGGTGGAACTGGCCTAAAAATGTATGTTAATATTCACCTTTTCCTAACAATTTTCTTCCTTGCTGCTCCTACCATGCAAGTTTTAACACTGTTTAGCATTTCTTCTAGCCTTTTCAAATCAAGTCCCGTTTCAAGTCATCTGAGGTAAACCATGGGAATGGGAGACATTCGGTCCAACTCACAGGACTTTCCCCATTGGGCTTACACTTAAGTTAGTATTTTTTCTTCCACCTGTACGAAACGGGTGGCTAGAACGAGAAAGTTGCACTCTGGCGGCAGGTGTTTTTAGTCCCTAGAGCACCTGGTGTGCTAGTTCAGAGGACCCCAACCCCTTGGGTTGAAGGGTTTTTTAACCCCAGACCCCACCCTACCACGATTATATCCTAGCGTTATAAGAATATTTTATTTTACGTTACCATACATATCGTGAGTTTACTTTTCTTGCCTACAATTAAGACAAGAGGTTTTAATTTATGAGCTCGATATATAGGGGGCTTTGTTTTTTGCAAGTAATTACAGCGCTGATTATTCATTGTTTATTTTCATTGTTTTTTGCATGTTTTGCTGTGAGGAAAAATTTTTTGACTGGTATCAATGGAAAGGAAATTTCACACAACAAATCTAAATATGTTAAAAATCCTCCCATTTTTTACAAGAAAAAATACAAGCTCATTTATGTCGATATTTTCTTTATTTTAAGTTTTTTTTTATTGAAAAGTTTATTGTCTTAGCATCCAAATAAACCAACTTGTAGTGATAGAAAACGAAAGGAAAGTGTGAAAATTAATTTTGAAAAAAAAAGGTCCGAAAAATTGCAGTCACGTTTTGGACCCTCTGGGATTCTAGGAATTAACCAATCAGCTACAGTTAGGATTTAAATGTTATTAACCCTTTCAGTCAACATTTGACAAGATTCTTTCATCAGTCATACAGACATGAACTTAAAAAAAGTATAGATTTGGTAGCCAACAGGCAACTCTGCAAGGGTTTGTAGGGAAAACTGAACAAAATGATAATGCAAGCATACTGATGCAGGAGAAACTGTTTTTAAAACAATTGGAAAGTAATAAAGATAATCTCTGTGACTCGTATAATCCATCTGGACTGTTGGTCAGTAATCAAAAAGAGACAACATAAGCAGGATTTGTCTACCAAAAGTGGGAGTGGTGTAATGGCCAAACCTCTTGGACATTAACCAAGATTGGTGAAGGATTGAAAACAATATGTTAAGATAAGGAAATCCATAAGGTTTTCTTGTTGTGAGGTCACAAAATTGCAGGCCTGAAAACTCGAAATGCTGTACAGCTTTCATGGTTTATAGCAGTTTGTTCCAATAATCTTTAAATTATAACTGTAGTACATCTCTCCCAGGATCATCACTGAAGGGCTGCAGGCATACATTTGACTCAATTACATCCAAATTTGTGAATCTTCACTGGCTACCCAGGTGTAAAGTACAGGTATTGAATTTAAAGTCTTTCGTTATAGTTTATAAACCCTTTCTGTCCTACAGTACCCCAAGACACCTCAGATCTTCATTTTCAACCCAACTATTGAACCCAGGATTTAAGTACTGTTTGTTGACAAGTCCTTTCTTGTCATGGCCTTATAAAAAATGGAATGAACTCCCAAGCTACATCAGAAATACTGTATTTCCCTTTCTACTTTCCATAAACAATTGGAAGGTTACCAATATTGACAAGCATACCAGAAGTGACTGTTTACTAAGTGCAATTTTTATTTATATTTTTGCACTTTTTAAATTCCATCGATAGATTTGATTGAAAAATGGTCACATGGGTCACAACACTAATATTGACAGTTTCGAGTATATCAAAAATTGTGGGGGCTAGTTCAAAAACCCCACCCAGACAATAACCACTTGCAAGCTGCTTAATCTAGCATATGCATTTTGAAATATGTTGTGGCACTTGAAAAGCATTCAATTTCAAACATTGTAAATCAACACTTAACAGTGTCATTGTTATTATTATTTTTGTTATAATGAAATTCTTCTTTCAGCTTCTTTTAATCACTCAATTCTTTCTATAGCTTCCAGGAGAGCTTAAATTAGTATATCATTTGTCATGTGATATATTGTGGTATATAATCTCAAAATACATTTTTAAAATAATTGTTGCTAAGGAACTGCATAACAATATCAGCTCCATTCATCTACAGCTCCATTCCTTTCAATAGCACATCACAATTTTAGGGATTAGTAATAAAATCAAAGAATTTGTTTTTCTTTCAAGCAGGTTTTTTTCTTAATTAAAACATGCACCAATTTCCTTTAGAGAGGATAAAGTCTTAGAGCTTTCAGGATGCTTGTCCCTTGCGAGTACCAAGGCTTTATTCTAAGACAGACAAACACCAGAAAATGTTGGCACAGTCAGCAAAAGTAATATCTAACCCCTTTAGATATTTTTAGCTACCCCGTGAAGAGTATTGAGTTGAGCTTAAATTTCTGCCTTTATTGTTCAGTGACTACACCTACTCTCATTAGGCATTATAAAGCTACTTAGGCAGGTCAATATTCTATCAGACCCCAACAAATTCCAAACAAAAGGTCTATCAATGGTTTGGGGCCTATTGCATGTTGTGAGTAACAGATAAAAAATCTTCAAAGTTTTGATCCCCGGAAGTGGGTAAAAACTGGGTCAAATCCAAGATGGCTGCAGCCGTCGGACCCTGAAAATAGGGTACCTGGCTGTAAAGTAATATGTGGGATAGAAAAATAATTGTTGTTCTACTCCATGGTTTTAAGGGTCAATCAACTCAATCTGACCTGACCCCAGAAGTGGGGAACATTTGGTCACATCCAAGATGGTTGCCACCAATCCTGAAATTCAGGTAAATGGCTAAAACTTCTGTAATAAATGGGATAGAACAATCATTTTCTTTCTACTTCATAGTTTTAAGGGTCAATTAATTCATTGTTGCCAATACAATTCCAACTTGACTATTCCAACATCAAAGATTGTGGCCAATATATGGCTGCCAGCAATCAACCAGAGGGAGAAATATCCCATGTGCTTTCGATGCTAACTTTAGATTAGAAGCAATTTTTTTTGTTGTTATCTTTAAATTTTGTGTTTTACACATTTAGTTTATCATACTAGAACATGTATTTTGTATATATTTTGTTGCTTGTTTAAGTGTTAAGATTTTTGCCTTAGCTATAATCTACAATCACAACAACCAATGAAAAATTGTATTTGGCTCTGCCTAACATAAACAACGATGAAGTCAACAACTCAACATCTCCCATTGGACTGCAGGTGATACACAAGTCCCACCAGCTCAATCTGTTTGCAATCTTTGACTCCCACTCTTAACCATGACACCCATATTAATATTATATGTCGTTCTGCATCTTTTGCCTTGAGAAAAATCAGTAAATCCGCAAACACCACAACAGAAAAGCTGATACATGTATTTGTAACTTCCAGACTTGACAGCAACACTGACAGTCTCCTGATTGGCCTACCACTTAAAGACATATCAAGACTTCAGTGCATATCAAGACTTCAGCGCATACAAAGTTCTGCAGCTCGCATCATCTCCCTCACTACAAAAAAGATCACATGACACCGGTTCTTTACAACCCCCACTGGCTACTTGTTCATCACATGATTATGTACAAAATTCTAGCCCTCACTTACAAGGCCGTAAATCACATGGCACCTACTTACATAACTGGTCAATCCGTATATTCCATCTGGTGTATTTCGTTCATCTTTCCTGCATCTCCTTCAGACTCCCTTCTCGTAGTTACTTATGGAAATAGATCTTTTTCCATCGCTGCTCCCCATCTTTGGAACAATATCCCACTGAAATTAATGATGTTTCATCCCTTTCACAATTCAAAACCAAGCTCAAAAATCACCTTTTTGAAATTGCTTTTACTATTGTAATTTCTGTATTGTAGTTTTTCCTTCTATTTTCCTGTTCTATGAGTGTAGTGTATTTTTCTTTTCATTTTAAGTTGTTCAGCACATTGAGATGTTTGTAATATTTGTGCTTTATAACAACTGTATCATTATTATTTTATTATTATCATCATTCTATGGGATCCTGTATCATCCTTGCTTTTATTAACAGCATAATACCAAATTTGATTTAAATCTGACATGGGTTTTTAGAAAAATGAGGGTAAACAGAACTTCACAGTTAGTCCTGCCTTTTCATTAAAATTCATGACATCAGCACCAAAAACAATAGGATTATCTGCAGACCAAACACACCCATATGTAATACTAATACCAAGTATGGTATAAATCCACCTTAAAGATCTTGAGATATCATGTTTACAAGCTTGTTAACAGACTTTTATTTTACAATTAGCCCCACCTACTATTTAATATTCATGACATCAGCACCAAAAACAATTGGGATCATCTACAAACAACAGCACATCCATATACCATGTATGACATACATCTACCACATGGTTCTTGAAATATCATTAAAAGGGCATATGTTCCTTCTTTAAAAAGGCACTTGTCCTCTTGAAAGGGCACTTTTTCTTCTAAAAAAGGGCACTTTTCCTTCTGAAAAAGGGCACTTTTCTTTCTAAAAAAGGGCACTTTTTCTACTGCACTAAAAAGGGCACTATCCCTCTCTAAAAAAGAGGGGGGGGTATATTTCCCTTGTGCCCCCTGGTTTCGCCGCCTATGTGTTTACTGATGGCTGGCGGTACGAGGGTACTCCAAAGCCCTATACCCTGCTGTGCTGTTTAAAGGAAATCACTGCACTGTGTTAAAACATAGGCAAAATTTCAGGTTTAGGATCTATATGAAAACAAAACCATTGTATCTTTTTTTTCAACAAACAATGCTTATTCTTGATGTTCAAGCCCACCCCTGTCGTCACAAACTATTCTTATGGTGATTTTAGTTAATTTTTGCGAAGCTGTTACAGGATCATTTTTCTTCA
Organism: Chiridota heheva; assembly: GCA_020152595.1. NCBI lineage: Eukaryota > Metazoa > Echinodermata > Holothuroidea > Apodida > Chiridotidae > Chiridota > Chiridota heheva. The sequence goes on from JAIGNY010002964.1 coordinate 683,897, forward strand.
TATTAAGCTCTTCCAGAGTACAATCAAAGTTCACAACATTGATATTAAGGCTACATTAATTTAGTAGGGGTAATATATTTTAGTTTTCTGAGGAAAAAAAATAAAGATTACATACACAAATATTCCTGGATGTTCTACTTATTAGTTTTTAACATAAGCTACTGCGTGGAACTACATAATTAAATTATCTGAACAAAAAAATTGTTGTTAGCAAATAATCAACCTATTTTGTGCATGTTTCAATTAGTTCCAAACAAGCATGTGGTGATCAGGCAAGATGGCCACCAAAACATGAAACAGAGAACTCTTATCTAGTCATGCTGCCAAATAGAGGAAGAATTTTAGGAAAAGGATTTTTGGAAAAGGGTATCAGTTAGAGTATAAGTACAAAAAAGTAAGCTATTTTCAAATCACTAATTAATAGGAATTGTATATTACCTACAACCAAGGAGGTACCACTTAAGTTAGAGTGGTACCTCCTTGCTATAACAACACTCATACAGCAATCCCAATGTCAACCATACGGAGGGATGTGTATAAGATGACATCATGCTGACCTTGAGAATATTTCCGGTTCAACTATAGAATACAGGTTCACTTCAAAGAATATACCTGGCTGCCGACAGTTGAAGTATTTCACGCTTCATTGACACTATTATCATACATATGCATCGTTCTTTAATTTTTAATTAAGCTCAGTACAATCCTGGCGACCGAGCAACTTCACTTCATAAAAGCAGTAAAAGTTTGGGCAAGATGAATAACAATGGGAATTGTGATGAATTGAGAGAAGAGTTTCCAGCATATGTTTGTACTTTTTTTGGGGGTGGGGAGTGGGGAGAGGGATTGGGGGAGGGGGAGGGGGAGTGGGGTTTGACAGTTAAATATCCATTGTAATTTCTAGTCTCAATGTACATCAAATATTTTGTAAATCCTTCTAGCATTTAAAACGAAGAAAAAAATAGAAGTTGACTCAATTTGAACAATTCTTTATGGGAGGGGGTCTAGGAGGTCACCCTGGGCATGTCACTGTTTGTCACTGGAGCCCAGTACTCAAACTTGTCCAGCTAGAACCCTGAAGAGTAGTGAGTGATTTGGGGTAGCGTAGGCCTGAGTGATTTGGGGTAGCGTAGGCCTGAGTCATTTCACAAAAATTGTCAGTCACCTAGGTGACTGAGGGGTGTGTCAATGTACTTGTTTTGTCTTAGATATTGTACACATCCCTCAGTACAGGTTGACATTGGGATTGCGGTACAAGGTTGTTAGAAATTAGGTACATTTAATGTTTTTTTAAATTCACACATTGTAGAAAATTGATAATTGAAAAATTACTTACTTTTTGGATATTCTTATATCAATAAGTCTAAATAATACACTTTTCCCAATATCTTTACCTATTTAGCACCACAATGGAATAAAGTTCTCTGAGATTTATATTTTGGTCGCCATTTTTTAGTAACCACACATTTGTGATTAATTATTCAACGTCCACAAATGAGTTTTAAAATGTTTCACTAAACTGCAAGTTGATTTTTCACTGACAGCATTTTTCTTTTTCATTTGATTTTATTAAATAGTTTTGATAAAAAAACAAATAAACATAACATCAAGAAATTTGAGATTATATAATTGTACTTTATAAATATTATCCTAATTTTTTCCTCAAATAATCTAAAACATATTACCCCGCTAAAACGTTATAGCCCCGATGGCAGTGCTTTTAATTTTTGACTGTACTTTGGAGAGCTCGTCAGACAATTTCTACAGAAGGAAAAGTAGTCCAAAATACTTCAATAAAAGTAAATAAAATCACCTTAAAAACAGTTTTTGACATCGATTCTAATCATTGTGGGCAAAAAAATGTAAAATGTTTTCATTTTCATAAAGATCTTAAAACTGAGCTTTTCCTATACTTTTAACACCTCGCTTAAAACAGTACAGGAGGTATACGATTTTGTAGTGCCTTCAGATAGCCAGCCATCACCAACGGCGGCCATACTAACATGGCTGGCATCAGTCTGACAGTACTACGGGGAGTACTAGTTTTGTCCACCCAACTTGGTGCAATGACTCACCTTGTCAGGGGGTGTAGGGGTGAGTCCCACAAATCATACTGACAAGTGCATTACTCCATATTTCCCTACAGGAATTAATTTTAACATACACTGTATTGTCCAAATCAGTGTCAGACCTTACTTTGTAAGGTTTGTACCCATATTGCAAAGTTAAACAGTTTGGTCACAGATCTGTGGTGTACATTCAGAAAAAGTATGCCAACGATCGGCGTAGCCTATGCCATGGTGCATAATTTCGATAATTTTCAGTTGATAAAAATAAAGTTGAAAAATCTAAGTGCTAACTAATTGTGTGACATTTTAATAGGTAGCCATTATGTTCTTTATATTTTCCAGTGGCGTGTCATATGACCGGTAATATTTGACGAGGCAAATATCTTTTATGATATTGATTACACCTAGGACTATGGAGAAACATTTTAAGAATATGAATTTTCCAAATCACCAGGACCAGACAACTTCCATCCCTGAGTGCTGAGTGAGCTAAACTCACTTTTATGTATGTCATTATCTGTAGTATTTAATGCAACAATTAATTTAGGTTCAGTACCGATGAATGGAAGCATGGTATTGTGACTGCTTTATTTCAAAAAGGAGATCATGAAGTTGCTGGAAATAATACAGACCAGTTAGTTTAACGTGTACCATTTGTAAAGTCCTTGAATCCGTTATTAGAGAACATATTGTTAATCACATGAAACATAATAATCTGTTTAGCAAAATGCAATTTGGATTTATAAGTGGCCGATCCACAGTTCTTCAGTAAATACAAGTTCCAGATAAGTAGACAGAGATTCTCGATTTAGGAGGATGCGTGGACGTCATTTATTGTGATTTCATAAAGACCTTCGACAAGATACATTACCACATCTCCACCTAATTCACAAGCTGAGTATGTATGGTATTGAGGAACCAATCACAACTTTGATTATTTTTTTTTACTGGGCCACAAACAAATTGTTTCAGTAGATGGGCAATACTCAGTTTGGATGAATGTGGTATACCACAAGGATCTGTCCTAGGACCTATCCTACAGTACCAATGCAAGCAGTTGACAGAGGAGAGTTTTTTTGGTGTTTTACCGGCGTTTTACCGGCGCTTTACCTGGTGTTTTACAGCGCATTACAGCAGCTTTACAGGCGAGTTTGAAAATGACAAAATTGGGAGATATTTTGTTCATTTTCACAAGCCATCGCCACTGCGAAACAATTTAAATTAAACAACAAGTAGCCAGTGTCATTATAACATAAAAATATTGCCATGTCTATTCAGTTAGTAATCAATGAAAGGTCTGAATTGAGTGAAAATGTTTGACAATATTAAAACGCAATGGGAGTTTGAAACATCATAATAAAGTATTATTAGGTCCTACATCAATAGTATGTGAACATCATGTCAGAATATTCACATCAGAATATCATTAGAACATCACATCAAAATAATAATCAAATTCATTCATGGATTTAATAACGACAAGTCAAAACTGATTATGATTTTAAATTTAACATGCTTAATCAAACTGAAATTCTAATGATGCCCAATGGAAATAAAGTTTCTACTCTCCATCCAGTTTAGTTTTTACTTTTCAATGTGTAGGTTATTTTTAGTCGCTAGTGCAATATTGTTTGTATTTTTTTCAACATTTATATTTGTATATGTACATTCATTCTCGATGAAATAGATATATGTATAACCAACAATTTTAAGCAAACATTTCAGCCATATAATTGAGCTTTGGCAGTTTTAAAAAAGTGCGGTATGTCTGTATTTAGTGTTCGATAAAAGGAATTTAGCATATAGCCATTAAAACTCGGCCCGAAATTTAGTGATTTTCTTAATTCATTTCTTGATTGCTCACTATAATCCACGAAATATTTCCAAAGCATGTAAACTTAAAAGGTTAGCAAAACTGTTTTCCAACCTCAAAAGACCTAATTCCTTAAACAATACAGAAAAAGCTGCGCAAAGTTTAATGCAGCGATCGGCAACTTGTTAGGACTTTTAAATTACGGGAAAATATGTACAAAGTGCATTTGAAAAAAGTATGGGAGAATACAGAATGAAATTACCAACATCAACTCACTCAGATCTCAGATATTTATTCCGAATATTAAGTCCTAGGAAGTCCAAAAAAATTGTTTAAAACTTTAACAAAACATGTTTCCAAAAATAAAGCAAATTTTATTGAAACTTCTCCATCATAGAAAATAAAATATATAAAAGCTGTAAAACTGCAAACAAATGCTATTTCCTTGTTTTGAAAATGTATGTTCTACTTCCACCTTCCAACTTTGCAAACAAAGCTGTCACCCCAGTTAATGGCCGCCTAGCTAATGTATTGCAAATTATTACCACAACATCTCAGAGACATAGCATCAGTATAAATTCCATCATGTGAAATTCGTACTTATTTATGCAAATCATTAGAACTATCAAAAAAACAACAACAAATTATCTCCTTTAATGTTATGCCCCCTCGTCCCCCTTCGCATGTCACTTCTGGGTGGTTTATAAGCTCGCGACAGGTTTCCACAAACTACTCGGCCAAGCGACTGACGCTAAGTTGTTGAAAGACATGTTTAACTGCCTTACATGACACTTTTATGTAAACAATCAAAATGGAGAAAGCCATGAAGAAAAAAAAAGACAACAATACCAAAACCGGGAAGGGGAGAGTGGACATATAGCATTTTGTGAAGTGAGAAATATGAGGAAATTCACTGAGCACGGGAGAGGGATGATGGAAGTATCGCCTTATTTTCATTCAGGAGAAACAAATCATGAAAATGGGGTGGGTGAAGGGACAATATCATATACCAAATATGTTTTCACTGTAAAAAGAATTGCCCCACCTCAAATTTAATGTTTGGCAATCCAATTTGCTGGTTGAAACCTGCAAACAGAGAGATCTTAACAAATAACCATGGTACTGCCACACCAAACCGCCCCTACCCCAACCTTTCTTTTTATTTGTAATACTTCCATTTTTTTGTGGAGAAATTTTAAAAAATGGGCAAGGGGACGATATGATCTACAAAATTATGTTTTCATCAAAGAGAATGCCCTGACCCCAAATTCAATAGTTTAACGATCCCAGTTTGTCACTTCAAACTTGCAAACGAGCTAGGGGATCATAACAAAGATCCACTTCCATGCCCCCATCCGCCCCCTTCTTGCTGTCATAATACTTTCATTTTTGTGAAGAAGTTGGAAAGGGACAAAATAATCCACCAAATTATGTTTCATAAAGGAAAATGCCCCCACCCTAAATTCGATAGCATAGTAATATTGAATTAAACATGAAGAAGAAGGAACCACTCTGGAGTACCCCTCCAAATCGTTTTTAACCGCTATGATTCCCCGTCCCTAATACCCATAACACCAAGTGTATGTCTTTAGACTTCAAATATTTAAAAGACAACATGAAAATCGTGAGGGGGCATATACTGTACCTTTGTTAGTATTTCCCTTTTAAGGTGCCAATCCTAATTAATTGGACCACGCTAGGTCAAAGTCCAGATGCAGCTGGCGTCAATTTGTAAACAAATCTGTCAAATGTGCCTGGGAATGGGGCAGAGGCATTATTTATGATTCTTTATAAGTTTGTTGCATTTTTGCGGTATTTGTTTCAGAGAAATTAATGTTATTAATTTAATGTTTGTAAGCTTTGTGTAAGAATTTTAATATTTCTGTTGGAAGGAAAGACATTTACACACGATCTACTTTATAAAGAAATATTTGCTCTGCACCTGGGCTTATCAAATAGTGAAAGCAACATGTATGTTTCTGTTTACTCATGTCCCTGATTTTGAATATTCAGAAATAGATTTTGATGCATTTTTTCCAACATTGGAAGTCTGTGACAAACACTGAATGATGAATACTTAGTTCAGAATTTTATTTGTTCTCCTTTTATTAATTTTTTCTATTCTTTTCTTTCGTTTTTCACTTTTACTATATATGGAATAATAGAACTACATATTACAAAGTTTTTGACAACGTTTCTTAATATTTTGGTGGAATTATTTCATGAGTTAAAATTTTACCCGATTATTTGGAATACTATATATTTCGGAAAAAAGATGGAAATCTCAGTAAGTTAATAATAGGAACATTTAATAATAATAGGAACATTTATATAGGAATTAATCCACACTATGGAGTATGCTCAAAGCGCTTATACAATACAAATGATAGGTTAATGTAAATAAACGATTAAATTAAATTATAATAAAAATCAAAAATACTTCTTAAACAAATATGTTTTGAGCTGAGATTTAAACGTATTCAAAAATTTAATGTCTTTCATGGATTTGAATATCATTCCATTTTCTCCCAATGGCTGCCCTTTAAAAGACCTGTACCCAAAAGATTTTAGTCTCCACTTTGGTATATCCAGCAATTGCTTGTCACTAGACCTGAGACACCTTTCCTCAAAGAAAGAAATAAGAGTTATGATTGGAAAATAATTCCAGTGATAGTATCTTTGTATTCAAAAATTAAATCGCAAGTTACATGAAAACCAATACCACGTTTTTGGCTTGAGAATGGGTCTTTTTTCAGCGTTTTAACAGCGGCTTTACCAGCGCTTTACTAGCGGCTTACCGGCACTTTACCGGCGTTAAAATTACCGCCACAATTGTCGAACTGATCGCATCGGTAACGTAATTGTATTGTATATTAATGACCTACCTGATGTAACACACTTGGATACTGGTATTTACTTATTTGCAGATGATACCAAAGTATTCAGAGCTATATTTAGACCAAATGAATGTGACAAGTTGCAAGAAGACCTGTACAGAATGCAAAAGTAGACAGATGAGTGGTTGCTTTGCTTTCACCCAGATAAATGTAAAGTTATGAGAATAGGTCAATCTAAAATCGGTCAACATTTCTACAGATTAAAGAGAATGGCAATGTACTACAGTATGTAGATTTTGACACAGATGAGCTTCTATTGATAACAAACTTTCTTTCGACAAGCATCTCAGAAAAGGTCAACAAAGCAAACTCAATTATGGGGCTTATACGGTGGTCAATGGAGTATATGGACATATCATCATTTAAATTATTGTACACTGCCTTGGTTAGACCGCATCTCGAATACACAAACCAGGTATGGTGTCCTTATTTAGCAAAACATATCGATCAGTTTGAGAATATACAACGTAGAGCTACCAAGCAGCTACCAGGAATGTCAAACTTAAATTATTCGCAAAGGCTACAGAAAATTCATCTTCAAAACAAACCTTAGCTTACAGACGTACTCGAGGTGACATGATTGAACTATTTAAGATTGTAACCGGAAAATATGACCTGGAAGTGTCAAACTTCATACAACTCAAACTAGGATTCATCAAATAGGGGACATGAGTATAAGATCTTTAAAATCTGCCCACGACTTAATATCAGGAAATTCTCTTTTGTGCCCAACTCAGCTAACATATGGAATAGTTTACCAAATTCAGTAGTAACATCTAAATCAATAAGGCCTACCCACATTTGAGGCAAGGTTTTTAAAAAAACCAGCCCTTATTTGTTACAAAGAATGCATCCAGATTAACCCAACCAGACAATTCAGCATAAATACAAGCTTTGAGCTGACAGAATATGATCCAGGAGAATCCTAAAGTCAGGAGAATCCTAAAGTCAGAAGAGGATCTTTGTTTGTTTGTTCATGATCCTCCCTTACAGGAACTTGACAAGACTCCTATACGGAGCATAGACGACAAGCTATGCATCCGAAAGGGGATGAACACCAGGTTTTCACCCTACTCTTTTGGGAACCAACGGTTAACGTCCCCTCCAAAGTACGGTGAACGCCATTCACTACCATTACCACTTCTCTTAACAGCTGAATGTAGGAGCTGCAAACAACTTACATCCGCTTTATTGATCAACGTATCTGTCTGCATAGCTGTGGAAAAGACCTGTCCTGGTTAGACCTGTCTGGGGCTTCGACCGAGTACCTCCTGCATCTCAGTCGTGCGCTTTACCAACTGAGCTACCTGACTCCATCTGTGAGTATCAATATATTGCAATTAGGCCTAGGCCTGCCTAAGTTCATATTTTGTAGAGCTTATTTATGAACCAGCTTTCCCAGTCCTGGTGCAGAAATAACGCCTAAAAAAATGGCGCAAATCTGTGGCGTACGAAAAACAAACTCTCCAGTATGGGTTTGAACCCTAACTTGCCTTACCTTTGTCTGTTTCGCTGATCGGTCTATATTTTTTTGTCTTCAGCCAACTCAGTAAATAACGATTATTAATTTCGCGAATCTGCTATAGTCTAGGTCCTAACTTAAGCCTACATAACATTATAAGTTACTTAAGTTAGACTGTGCACAATTAAATTAGGCATAGGCCTACGCAATTTTGTTGTTGTGGACTCCTCAGAAACATGGAATAAATTGATCAAATAATCACAATTTCATTAGGCCTACCATTGGGAAATGTTATTGCTTCTAGTAACTTCTACATCTACAGAATTCTGGACGTTCTGTGCACATTCGTGGAACTTTCTTGTTTTTCCGAGAACTTTCTAGAGAAGTTATTTTGTACGTGGCAAATGTTAATTTTAATAATATGTTTATTCAACACAACTTTTACCAATCAAAAAGTAAAATCAAATCACATGTTAATTTTAAATTGCAAATTCTGGAATATTCTAGTTAATTAAATTCTGGAAGGTGCTTGAAAGAACGCGTGTTCATTGTTACAATATAAATACCGGTGGTGGAATATATTTGTACTCAGAATCAAACGGAAAAGCATCAAGAGAAAATAAATCAGAACTTCGGATTGTAACTTGACCATTGTTCCGTGGATCGCTAGAAAGAAATAACTTTGCAATTTGTCAGTTTTTGAGTTTACAGTGATATATCATTATCAATCTGCAAAATGTCTGGAAAAGCGCCAGCCATAGGTATTGATTTGGGTACAACATACTCATGTGTCGGGGTTTTTCAGAACGGAAAAGTCGAGATCATTGCAAATGACCAAGGAAACAGGACAACGCCAAGCTATGTCGCATTTACAGAAACAGAACGCCTTATCGGGGATGCTGCCAAGAATCAAGTTGCGTTGTAAGTCAAAGTTTTGTTATACATTTTTAATATCAGTGCTGTGTTTATTTATCTTTGCTTTTGTCTTTTAAGGTATTGAAACAATTATTTATTTTCAACTTAGTCAAATATGTTTTAAATTATGAATTTCATGGTTCTATAGATTTATTATCTGTCTTAATTTACTTGATGGTAAATTGTAGAACTGCACATTAACAAAGTGAAAAGAAATAATACTATAAATCAATTGGTAATTGTTCCACCTAAAGATAACAAATCATGTAATGAATTTGCAATTGACTTTGGAAGGTGAGGGGAAGGGGTTGGGGGGGGAGTTTGTGTACAAATTCACATAATGGCATTACACTGCCAATTGAAATGTAGAGATTGCTTTTAATGTCTTCAGTTTTATTCAGTTCCAGAAAACTTGAACAATTGAATGAGTTTTTTTCTTCTTTTTTTGAATCTGGTGTAACATTTAACAGTATTTATTATGTTTTTAAATTAAAAATGAATTCAACTGCATGTCTATGGAATGAAAATGATTTTTTTTATTATTTCAAATAGTAATCACATTTACTGTTTTAATTCCCTTGATTCTGGCTGTTCTGCTCACATGCCCAACTTTGCAGCCCAAATTCGTAAAATTTGTTTTATCGCTAACGTATATTCATTTTAGCAACTATATTTAAGCAACAATATTACAAATATTATTGCAATACAATACCAAAATGATAAGTGTGGGGAATGACAGTTTAAATTACACATTTAAGATTATAAGAGAGTACAATTTTGCAAATATTAGGCTTTTAGCGTGGATATCTTGCTATCTTACTGGGATTTTTGAAGGAGGGTGGGGTCGAGCTGTTTAACCTAGCGGACAAAATTGGTAATTAAAAGGCAAAACTCAATAGAGGCTTAGGCTATTAGTTTATCACTGTAACCCAGTTGAAAAAGTGATGCGGGCACGCGGTTTTTACTTTTGATTTTCTTTCCAAGTCAATTTAAAGTTTGGCGATTTGCAACGTTCGGAATCAGGTCAACCACATCAGGCGTTTTAAATATTGAAAACTATCAAAAGCAATCGTTAGTATTTGGTAGAAAGTAGAAAAACCGAAGTACGGCCGCTGAATGACTGATCCGAGAGCAAAATACGATACTTTTGTGAAGAAAATAAGTAAATCTCGAATTCTCCTAATACTGATGCGCACGAGGGTGATAAGCTAATATTTTGTTAGACGGGAATGGGGGAAGGGGGAGGGGTAAGGAGGGGGAGGGGGTAGGGTATGTAACAATGAGAATATTTTAAAAGAAATTGAAAATTCAAGGTTTGTGTTAGTTCCACTAACTAAATGTCATTAATATCTATAGTAGAAGCCATTTTACCACAAGCTAACAAAAATAGAAAGAAAAAAATGGATCATCTTACAACTTGAATTATCCCATTAGATATGCAATTTATCATGTTGATTTTTGTTGTATGAAATGGTGACCTTGCTTGTTGTTATGTAATTTTTGTTTTTTAATTGACTATCATAATTCTTTTGAAGGGGAGCCATGCATTATAACAAAATGTATTTAAGTCTTGCAGTGGTGGCCCTACTAGCCCCTCACCCCTCAGAAAATTTTGTAAGGACGACATATTTTCTCTGATCTATCGATCTTCCCCATCCCCTTTGAAAATCTTGGTGCAGCCATTGGCTTTTACCATACGCCAAATTAGTAGAACTTTCTCATTAGTTTAGAAGATTTAAGTCACTCCTAATTTAGGACATAAGCAGATAGTAAAAGTCTCAAAATGATAAGCCTATTTTATAAAGGCTAGTGAGCTTAACCATTGCAATAGTATTAAAATCGGTTTGATTAGCATACGTATTATAGAACACGGGAGATATGTATAATGAGGTGAAAAATAGCGAGATCCTAAATATTGTAATGATACTTGCAGTACTTACATGTAGTTTAAAAGATGTTTTCCTACAAAAATAGTAACTGTATTAGTCTAATTATCATATAATAATCAATCTTGAAAATAAATCGCAAGTGAGTAAATAAAAAGCAATTTTACAAAAATCAGCTATTAAAATAAACTGAAAAACCAATCTTAAGTGGCTCAATTCATGGTTGGTCTTGGATCAACAAAAATATTGATCCAATACATTTGTATGGACTCGTAGATACTGTGTCTTGGTATTGTATATAAACAGTAAATCTTACATTTCCTCTCCTCATTTTGCAGAAATTCCAAGAACACAATTTTTGATGCCAAACGTCTCATTGGACGGAAGTTCAACGACGACTCTGTTCAAGCTGATATGAAGCACTGGCCTTTTGGAGTTGTCAACCGCGATGGAAAACCAATTCTCACAGCAGAGTATATGGGAGAGATGAAGACCTTCACTCCTGAAGAGATCAGCTCGATGGTTCTCAGCAAAATGAAAGAGACTGCTGAGATGTATCTTGGGAAGAAAGTAACTGACGCAGTAGTCACCGTTCCAGCCTACTTCAATGATGCACAGCGTCAAGCGACAAAAGATGCAGGCCTAATTGCAGGATTAAATGTTCTTCGCATCATCAATGAACCTACTGCAGCAGCCCTAGCCTATGGCCTCGACAAGAAATTGCAGGGAGAACAGCACGTTCTCATTTTTGATCTTGGAGGAGGTACATTTGATGTATCTATCTTGTGCATTGATGATGGCATGTTTGAAGTTAAATCAACAGCAGGGGATACACACCTGGGAGGTGAGGACTTTGATAACAGGTTGGTGAGTCATTTGGTAGAAGAATTCAAGCGCAAAACCAAAAAAGATGTAACAAAAATCCTAAAGCTCTTCGCCGACTGAGAACAGCTGCAGAGCGAGCAAAGCGATCTCTCTCGAGCAGTACCCAAGCGAGCATTGAAATTGATTCCTTGTTAGAAGGTATTGACTTTTACACCAATGTAAGTCGGGCAAGATTTGAGGAGTTATGTGCCGACCTATTCCGCAAATGTCTTCAGCCAGTTGAAAGAGCTTTATTGGATTCAAAACTTAGCAAATCAAATATTAATCAAGTTGTACTGGTAGGTGGGTCAACAAGAATTCCAAAGATCCAGAAAATGCTCCAAGAATACTTAAATGGCAAGGACTTAAACAGGTCAATCAATCCAGATGAAGCTGTTGCCTATGGAGCTGCAGTTCAAGCCGCCATTTTGTCGGGTGACCAGAGTTCAGAGGTTAAAGATATTCTTCTTGTTGATGTTGCACCTCTTTCATTGGGAATTGAAACTGCAGGGGGAGTGATGACAAAGCTTATTGAAAGGAACAGCAGAATTCCATCTAAAGCAATGCAAACCTTCACAACTTATTCTGACAATCAATCAGCTGTTACCATTCAAGTTTATGAAGGTGAACGTGCAATGACAAAAGACAACAACCGTCTTGGGATGTTTGAACTGTCTGGTATTCCACCTGCTCCGCGTGGAGTACCAAAAATAGACGTGACCTACGACATTGACACCAATGGCATTTTGAATGTTACGGCCAAGGATGTAAGCACAGGCAAGAGCAATCAAATCACCATTACCAATGACAAGGGAAGACTCTCCAAAGAAGACATTGATCAAATGGTGGCAGATGCAGAGAGATATAAAGCAGAAGATGATGCCCAGCGGGAAAGAATCGCCGTTCGTAACCAGCTAGAGTCTTATGCTTACAGCGTGAAAGCAGCTGTGAATGAATCCGATAAGTTATCTTCAGAGGATAAAGACACTGTTACCAAAGCTGTGGATGAGACAACAAGCTGGTTGGACAACAACACCCTTGCTGATAAGGAAGAGTACAAATTTAAACTGGAAGAGCTTCAAAAGATATGTATGCCAATAATGACAAAACTCCACAGTGGCAGAAACAGTGAAAATGCCACACCACCAAATGGAGAAGGTGGATGTGGAACACAGTACAACGCTAATAATGGGTCACAACCAGGGCCTACAGTTGAAGAAGTATTTTAAAGATGGTTGGATATGCAACGGCGATGTTAGACTAAATGTATTAAAATCTGTTCGAGTAACAAAAGTGTTCAAGTTTATTAAGATAGCTTAAAATTGACCATCATTTTACAGCTTTTTAAATGTTCAGGCATTAATAAACAAATTTGTATTGTGATTTATAATGTATGGCCAACTAAGCAACCAGTGGTATATCCTTATGTAACTCCTTTGTTTATTATTCAAAGGAGTGCAGTAAATTCTGACAGAATGTGATAGACTTCCTCAATAAATTTTAGTGAGTGGATTACATGTAAGGAATTTGTAAGAATTGACTAAGGTTCTTTAGCTATGCGGTCCAGTCGATCACAACTTTTTATAGAAACTGTAAAACTTTTATCCACCATAAGTAAAAGCTACAGCATTCTCAAATATTTTAAGAAGATTATTCGAGAGAGAGAGTACAAAATAATTTTAATTTTAAGTATTTCTGTAAGTTCAAATATCATTATTTCATACCTATTGCCATTTGATGAGCATGCTTTTTTTAGGTTTTGTACAGTTACAAATTTAATATATGAATGTGTGAGATAAATTGATATTAAAGTAAAAATGTATCTGTTTCTAGTAGGCCTATAGATTAAAAAAGTGATGTAATTCTGAATATTTTAGGTAGGTTAAAGTATGATTTTAACTCGTACCTTTTTCCATTGTGTTGTGTGCATGCTTTTTGTTAATATGTTTTGTACAGTTACAAATATGTTGAATATATTGATATTTATAACAATGTGTAAAATAATTAAGATAACAGTAAATTGTATTCCAACTATTTCGTTCTTTCTATGCAACAGTCATTTCAAGTGTGATGTGTTTGAAGACCCCCCGCAAATATCGCTATAGCAAAGTAACAACCCCTGGTATAACAATGAAATGCAAGAACCTACAGTAATACCTGTATACTAAGTATCTCAGTAGGGTCCCATGTCCTTCCTTCTCCCCAGTCCCTGGTATCTCCTCCCTGGGTCCCATGTCCCTCCTCCCTCGGGTTCCATGTCCAATCTCGCCCGGGTTCCATGTCCATCCTCCCGCGGGTTCCATGTCCCTCCTCCCCCGGGCTCCATGTCCATCCTCCCCCGGTTCCATATCCCTCCTCTTCCCGAATTCCAGGTCCCTCCTCTCCGTACCAATGTCCCTCCTCTGCGTACCAATGTCCCTCCTGCTGCCCGGGTCCAATGTCCCTCTTCCCGGGTCCAATGTCCCTCCTGTTCCCCGAGAACCATGTTGCTCCTATTTCCGGATCCCATGTCCCTGCACCCGGGCTCCATGTCCCTCCTCCCCTGGCCCCATGTCCCTGGTTCCATGTTCCTCTACGGAACCAATGTCCCTCTTTCCGGGTCCCAATTTACTCCTTCCTGGTCCCATGTCCCTCCGGATCCCATGTCCCTCCGCTTCCCAAGTCCCATGTCCCTCTTTCCAAGTCCCGGGTTCCATGTCTCCCTCCCCCCTCCCTGGCCTCATGTTTCGGGGTTTCGTTCCATGTTCCTCTTCCCCCTGGCCCCATGTCCCGGATTCCATGTTCCTCTACGGGTCCAACGTCCCTCCTCCTCCCAGGGAAGCATTTTGCTCCTCTTCCCGGTCCCAATTCCCTCCTCCCTGGTCCCATGTCCCTCCGGACCCCATGTCCCTCCTCTTCCCAGGTCCCTTTTCCACGTCCCGGGTTCCATGCCCCCGCCCATGTCCCGGGAACCATGCTGTTCCTCTTCCCGGGTCCCATGATGTTCCTCCTCCCCAAGTCCCATGTCCCTCCTCTCCGGACCCATGTCCCTCCTCCTGGTACCATGTCCCTCTGGGTCCCATGTCCCTCCTATCCATACCCCTGTCTCTACTGCTCCCCGAGCCCCATGTCACTCCTTCCCGGAACCCATGTCTCTCCTCTTCCAGGGTCAAATGTCCCTACTCTTTCCGGGTCCAATGTCCCTCCTTTTCCCCGGTGCCCATGTTCCTCTTCCCGTATCCCATGTCCCTCCTCACTCGGGCTCCATGTCCATCCTACCCCGGGTTTCATGTCCATCCTCCCCCGGGTTCCATGTCTATCCTCTCCCGGGTTCAATATCTTTCTTCCCGGGTTCCAGCTCCCTCCTCTCCGGGTCCCATGTCCCTCCAGATCCCATGTCTCTCCGGATCCCATGGCCCTCCGGGTCCCATGTCCCTCCGGATCCCATGTTTCTGCGGGTTTCATGTCTCTCCGGGTCCATGTCCCTCCGGATCCCATGTCCCTCCGGATCCCATGTCCCTTCTCTTCCCAGGTCCTATGTCCCTCTTTCCAAGTCCACGTCCCGAGTTCCATGTCCCTCCTCCCCCCTGGCCCCATCTTTTAGGTTCAATTGCTCCTCTTTCCTGGTCCCAATTCCCTCCTCCCTGGTCCCATGTCCCTCCTCTTCCCAGGTCCCATGTCCATCTTTCCAAGTACCACGTCCCGGGTTCCATGTCCCCCCCCCCGCCCCCGGCCTCATGTCACAGATTCCATGTTCCTCTTCCCGGGTCCCATGATGTTCCTCCTCCCTGGTCCCATGTCCCTCCTCTTCCCAGGTCCCATGTCCTTCCTCCCAGGTCCTTTGTCCCTCTTCCTCCCGGGTCCCATGTCTCTCCTCCTCTACCGGGCTCCATGTCTCTATTCCTCCTCCCAGGTCCTTTGTTCCCTCCTCCTCCCGGGTTCCTTGTCCCTCCTCCTTTTTCGGGTCCCATGTCTCTCCTCTTCCCGTGTCCCATGTTTCTCCTCTTCCCAGGTCCCATGTCCCTCCTCCCAAGTCCCATGTCCCTCCTGCTTTTTTCGGGTCCCATGTCCCCCCCTCCTCCCTGTATTCAATGTCCCTCCTCCTCCCCGGACCCATGTCCCCCTCCTCTTCCCGGGTCCCATGTCCCTCCTCTTTCCGAGATCCATGTCCCTCTTTCCCGGGTCCCACGTCCCTCCTCCTCCTCCCCGGACCCATGTCCTTCATCCTCCCACCGGACCCCATGTCCCTCTTCCCCAGGTTCCATTCTCCAGGTTCCATGTTCCTCTTCCCAGGTCACATGATGTTCCTCCCCAGACCCATGTCCCTCCTCTCTGTGTCCCTCCTCCTCCTCCTCCTCCTCCTCCTCCTCCACGGACCCATGTCCTTCCTCCTCCCACCGGGCCCGTGTCTTTCCTTCGCGGGTCCCATTCCCCGTGTTCCATGTTCTTCTTCCCAGGTCCCACAATGTTCCTCCCCGGACCCATGTCCCTCCTCTCTGTGTCCCTCTTCCTCCCTGTGCCCCATGTCCCTCCTCCTCTTCCCAGATCCTATGTCGCATTTCCATCCTCCTCTTCCCGAATCTTATGTCCCTCTTCCTCCTTGAGCCCCATGTCCCTCCTCCTCTTCCCAGGTCCCATGCCCATCCTCCTCTTTCTGGGTCTCATGTCCCTCCTCCTCTTCCCGGGTCCCATGTCCCTCCTCCTCTTCCGGGCCCCATGTCTCATGTCCCTCTTCCCATGTCCTTTGTACCTCCTCCTCCCAGGTCTCATGTCCCTTCTCCTTTTCCGTACCCTATGTCTCTCCTCTTCCCGGGTCTCATGTTCCTCCTCTTCCCGAGTCCCATGTCCCTCCTGCCAAGGTCCCATGTCCCACCTCCTCTTCTCGGGTCCCATGTCCCTCCTCTTTCCGAGTTCTATGTCCCTCTTCTCCGGGTCGCATGTCCCTCCTCCTCCTCCCCGGACCCATGTCCTTCCTCCTCCCACCGGGCCTGTATCCATCCTTCCCGGGTTCCAGTCCCTGGGTTCCATGTTCCTCTTCCCAGGTCCCATGATGTTCCTCCCCAGACCCATGTCCCTCCTCTCTGTGTTAGACCCCCTCCCCGGACCCATGTCCCATCTCCTCGCCTCTCATGTCCCTTCTCCTTCAGGGTCCTATGTCCCTCCTTCTCCTCCCGGGTCCCATGTCAATCCTCCTCCCTGTGCCCCATTCCTCCTTCTCTTCCCAGGTCCTATGTCGCATTTCCATCCTCCTCTTCCCGGGTCTCATTTCCCTCTTCCTTTCTAATCCCACGCTCCTCCTCCTCTTCATGTTCCCATGCCCATCCCCCTCTTCCTAAGTCTCATGTCCCTCCTCCTCTTCCCGGGTCCCTTGTCCCTCCTCCTCCCGGATTCCATGTTCCTCCTCCTCTTCCCGTGTCCCATGTCCCTCCTACTCCTCGGACCCATGTCCCTCCTCCTCCCTGTGTCCCGTGTTTCTCCTTCCCTTCCGGGTCCCATGTCCCTCCTCCTCTTCCCAGGTCCCAGGTCCCACCTCCTACTACCCCCCTCCCTTACTTTTCTCAAAAGCTTTAAAAGTGTCATTTTTCAGGTGGAAAATTGCCCTTTTTTAGAAAGAAAAGGGTCCTTTCATAGAGGACAAGTAGCCTTTTTAAAGAAGGAACGTGACCTTTCACACACTAAAACACTTTTTCTTTAAAGACTATATGTGATCTATTTATTCAAGAAAGTAACACAAATATCGCCCTATTAAAAGACTTCGCGCGCATACACTATTCTAAATTTTACCTAAAGATAAAGTTGGGAACAACAGCCTTACATACTGGACTTTTTTATACTAAATAGCAAGTTTACAATTTGTAAAAACTCTTTGAAATAGAGCCTTTATAGAGTGTGCGAGCCACCCCAAATTGCATTTGTCTATTAGTGACGCATCATTGAAATGGGCCATGCAGTGCAAAACTTACTATTTGGACACGGGCCATTGCCATAACATAAACTGACGTGCCTTCTCCCATCTTCTTTGTAAAGATTAATCGGTGCCCCTTAACAGACTAGAAAGTGTTATTCAAAATATCAAAATATGTTTAAGACCCCTTATTCAGTTATTATAATTTATCTTTTTATTGACAGATTGAAGAAGATTAACACAAAAATAAAGTAAAATACCACAAATTTCACTCGTGGAGCGCCTAATTTGGGTTCTGTCACTGACTCGCCGCTGAAGACTGAATGTGAATTTAGGCCATCTGGTCTAATTTATACTGATATACAGAGTTACATTCATTCTCAGCAAGAAAGTGATGGCCTCCTGAATAATAATCTAAGGACCCTTATTTTATTTTCACATTATTTTAGACATTAAATATAATCCGATTCATGTCCAATATAATTGGCTAAATATAAGTCTCCGGTTTCAAGACTTATCTATTCAATTTCCATTTTTTGTAGATTTTGGCATAAATTTGTTTTATTTCACCAAATTTTGGACAAAAATATTTTAAATATTTGGGAAGCTGTGAAAGAAAGAAAAAAAGTTAAATGGGTCACCAGTAATTTGCGGACCGAAAAAGTTTCGAAATTTTTCTGCGGGGCAGGAGGAGGGGAGGAGGGTTGAGATCTGTTTTATTAGTTAAACCTGTTGTCATTTCAATGAGATTGTTGAATTGTTCGTTCGGCAAATTGTCGGGTTTGCTGGATATGAACTGAGTTTAGTATTTATGGCGTCAGTTCACATACATACAATTTGTCGGGAATTTTAACCATCCCCCCTACCCCCGCCCCCCCCCCTCCAAAAAAAAACAGTCTTGAGACCTGCTTAATTTCATTTTCTTAATCTGTTTTAGAACAGATGCAAGGCTACGTTTTAACAAGTGGCATAGCTACGGGAGGTCTGGCCCAGCAAGTGAGACCCACGCTATTTGGAGGTTTGAAACCATTTGAATTTTAAGTCAGCATGTTTCATAACCCCTTCCCCTACAGAGAAAAGAGTTTAGGAGTCGGTTGTGAGAATGACTCTTTGAAGTCAATTTTCCCCTTCCCTAATTGTATAATTGCCTCTATGGACAGATGGAATGGTATTATACAGTTATATCTGTCTTTAAAACTGATAAGTTTTAAATGTATTTAAAAGAATTTGTTCCTTTTAAGCTTTTAGTTTGTTTGGTTTATGATGTATTTTACATACTGCCAATTAGGTTATTTATGTCCACGGATATTTTATCAATTTTGGGGACTCATCAGGAAATGAACCCGGGACATTAAGCTTTTCAAGCTGATGTTACGACCACTAATGAGAGGTCTGTTTAGATTTTGGATAATTAACAGTCCTGTAATCTGCTATTGATAATCAACCAATGAACCACCTGAATGAAGGGAAGAATTACATATAATAGAGACATTGGTCTGTAACTTCAGGAATTTGTATGCCCATGCAAGTTTGAATAGATATATTCCAACAGGGGAGGAGTCTAGCGTATTGAAAATGTAATGAATATTGATTATACTTGAGGTATAGGGGTTGAGTCATGAAATATAGTCAAGTTCGTCTTGATCATATTAATATAATTCACTGCCATTAATATTTACCGCTCTCATAATATGTGTTTTAAACTGACAAGTTGTACATGGCATTGATGTACAACTGTGTTTACATGCTTTTTCAGCAATATCATAATATTGCACACTATGCATATTAAAGAAATTCAACGTTATCATAACATGTACACACGAGCTAACGTTATGAATCTGCCACAGATAACAGACATGCGGTTTTACAATATGATCATTTCAAGATTTGTACATTAAGTCCCGCATACTCATTAATATGCATGACATCACCATCAAAAATCAATAGGGCATGGACCATCGGGTATCTGTGTGTCACATATGACATGAATCCAGTGTCATAGTTCCTGAGATACCGCGTTTACAGGCAAAGCGTCACAATTCTTTACACAGGTTACATAAACTAATTTTCTCTTGCTCTCTCTCTTCTGCTCTTACTCCCAGTCCACTTTTTCTCTGACTTGTTAAGCATTTAACGTTCCTAGTTTGGCCCCTTTGATATATACAGATATACAACCAAACAAATTTAACTGCACATTTTCTTCTTTTTTTCTCTTTAAAAATATGTCATATCAGTCACAATGCAGATGCGGAAATTTCCTGATGTATCTGCTGTCTTAAAACTGTTCTTTTTTCTTTCTTTTAAAAGTAAATTTAACCCCAAAGTACTATTAAGAAATTTTAAAAACTAATTCAGCTTGATTAAGCTACAGTAATTTTGTAGGGGGTACCTTTTGTGTAGTACTTTACCTCCTAAAAAATGTATTTTTTTTTTTTTTTACGGCACTGAACGCTAGAAGTCAAACTGTCAACTGGTCAAAGTGAAAAACTCAGAATATAAACTGATAAATTAAATTTTGGAAGAAAAAATTACGATATATTCAGGTCCATGTCTTTCTCAAAGCTTGCAGTCCTACAGGAAGGCTCATAACCATGATGGCATAATACGAGCTTATTCGCAGATAAGTAAAAAGAAAGGATGAAAACTGCGGAAACGGCAAATGAAAAATCTCGGGTGAGTTAGAAAATGACGGAAAGGTGTGGGGGGTGGGGTGAGGGGGGGGGGGGACTTTTCAAATTTTCAACAATATAACGTTTAACACTAAAACCATATATTTTGACACAACAAAACATTTTCAGTATCAAAATTATATCCTTTCTATTTCTTTTAATCTCTTGTTGAATGATATTTATTATTTATTGGAGTTGTTAATTTCTTATTATTTGTTGTTACGGTGGCTTCAAATTAGCTGAGAAATAACAACATTTTGGAAGGTCGGGCTTCGTTCCCTGAAACCCATATGCGATCTTCGTTTACATCAATGATTTAAAAAGGAAACTATTTTCGAAAACAGAAATATCTATTACATTTTTGCAAAATGATTTTTAAGAATCATCATTCGCCGGACCTCCGCCCTGCGACGCACACCAGATTGATCAATTTCTTCCTTAGATTCGGTGAAAATATTTTTGAAAACAATTAGGGCCCCTAAGTGCCAATTTCACTCTCTTCATGGAAAACACATTTCCTTTAAATTTAAAAACGTAAACAGGAATGTGTAACAGGGCTTCGTCTTGAGGACTTAAGGACGAATTGAAGAGTTCTCAGGACCGGGTCTATCAGTTATACACTTTTTTGTAACAAATACCTATGTCCGATTGTTTTAAGTAACCCGAAATGAAGGGTTAAATCAAAACCGTCAAATTGAGGCTCGGGCTGCAATGAACTGATGAAGGGAGCTTCTTGCCCACGTCTGTCAGTCTGTGCTGTGAATGCCAGGATCTAATCGCCCGTGTTTGTACCTTTGCCCTTAAACCAGTTGAACTGGTTTTATAGGGTCACCAAAATATTCAACTTTCAGACAGGAAAATATTTTGAAATTCAAGGGACTGTTTTTGCAGAGATTTAATGACCCTTCTAAAAGCTCTTGAATGGACATCCTATCATATAGCCTAAAATGATATCATTTTAATCAAATAATTGCAGTAGCGCCGAGATGGCAAGGAGAAGGGGGGGAGGGGGGTTGAAAGGGATTTTTTTTTTATAGACCCGGGTCATGAGGGCCCGTGAATAATTAAGAAAATGAATGAGCGTTCAAACACGAAGTCAGAGGCCCCCAAAATTGCCGAAAATTCATGTTTGACAAATGGCGAAACCGGTGTAAAATTGGAACAGAAATAGGTGTATGACATTTTTTCTTTGGCTTTTCACAATTTACTTATATGGTAGCCCGGATTTTCAGTTTGTCCTCCAGGTCCCGCGAACCTCTCGGCAGCCCTGATGTTTACTATTTGGTGTAGAGGCAGACTGGGAAAATCAAAACTAAAAATAATATTAGAGGACGCACCATGGCAATATGCATTGTCTTTGACAATTTTGTCTTCTTATTTGTGAAACCATTTCCATGCAATAGTAATGGTTCATAAGATCAGCATTTGAGTTTTCCCCATCGGCAAAATAATTAGATAATGTAGGTACAATTACTGAAAACGAGTATTTGCATGTGAATTCCATGCAATCAAGCCACCTCGGGAACCTTCTAGCACCAAGTGCCTCGGGAATACCTATGCCAGTGGCGCAACTGGAGTTCTGGGGCCCGTGAGGGATATAGAGGTCGGAGCCCCATAACAAACATATCACAGTTTTATCATTTCAGGCCCAAAATCTTGCTCGGGCCGTGGGGTTTACTCACTGTTACATGTGCCCTTTTATAAGAATTTGGACAGATTTTGCACAAGAAACACTTGATTCTATAATTAGTGGCGCAGTTCCAGAAAATTCCAGGATGATCTCATACTGATGCAATCTTCTAGAATTGGAACATTACAAGATGACAATACTTCTAAATATAACATTAATGCAGGCCCGTAATTTTCATCTGGAAGGGTGAGGGGGACGAGAGGCAAATTTCCCCCAAAATGTAGTGTATTTTAAAAGTTTTTCTGAAAAGTGTGGGTGGGGATGGGGGGGTTATGGCCCTGGTAAACAGAAGGTACAGAACAATTCAAGAAGCACTCGGCCGAAATGTAAGCGTGTATTATTCTGGTGTCTCTACAATATTCAAACACACTTTTTATGCATGTAATTTTATTTGTTCAAATCAACCACATTTTTTCAATCATTTTTCAATGAAACAGGTATCAAAAAATAGACCTATCATTTCAAAATACCCATAAGTTTTACAAAGACATACCTAAGAAGAAAGCTTGTTTAACCCTTCTTCTACCAGCAAGTTTTTTGAAAATGCGCCTGGGAAGCGGAGTTATAAACAGAGCACCCAAAACGGCGATAATATTGCCGCGTGGTAGAGTAAGGGTTAATTCCAGGTTGGTTATTGAAGGGTTCTGTGTCTTCCGAGCAGCAAAGTCAGGCTCGTTCCGCTGCAGTGACATGCTGCATATATATTCGAGTTAGCGCACTTGTCACGGGATGATTAATCCTTACTCTACCAGCACTTTTTTTGAAAATGCGCCTGGGAGGCGGAGTCAAAGACGGGGCACCCAAAACGGCGATAATATCACTGCGTGGTTGAGTAAAGTTTAAAAGTGACACTACATATATTTTCACTTTAACTTTGTTTATGTAAATAACAAAACTCACCCTAAAATAATTCTCTTTAGGAGTAATGGTATATATATATATATTAAATATTCCAGTACAAATTTAAAACATTTGTAAAAAGGAAAAAGTACATGCATATACATATTAAAAGACATAGCAGAAAATAAAAGAATATTAATATATAATTAAGGGAAAAAAATAAAGATAAAAGGTTTAAAACAGTAATTCTAACTCTCCATCAATCATTCATGGGCATTGCACAAATTCCTCCAGGCTTATATTGCATATTTATTTTTAGGGTCAGCCAAGGACTAATCTGCAGTGGCGTCAGTATACCCTTTATTTGGGTATACTGACAGGGGAAGGGGGTAAGGGGGGGAGGGACAAAAGAGTTCATGCTACCGACACAAATATATTCCACATTCAGGGCCCCCATAACTTTGAACATTTTGAAAAGCAAAAAAAAAGGAAGGTCATCGGTCCAAAATCGCAGAACGAGTTGACGAATGAAGAATTGTTTTGCTTACTGTATACAGATGACCTAGTCATTTTTTCTGAGATTTCCAACGTGCTGCAAAAAATTATTGATAGCCTTTGTTTTTATTGTAAGAAAAATCAATTAGTGATTAATAACAAGGAGACTAACGTAATGGTCTTCACAAAAGGAGGTAGACTTGCCTAAGCTGATAGATTCTTCTAAATTGTGCAAAACTTGAAGTGGTAAAAAATTATAACATCTTGAGAGTTTCCTTTTCTTGCCTGGGTGGATGAACTGCTGCTCAAAAGGATGTTGCTGATAAGGCCCGTAAGGCTACTTTCTCGTTAAAACCAATATCACAAAAGCTGGTCACCTTCCATGCTATCAATGTATGTTTGTTTTTTTGATAAGAAAATCTTACCGATTCTGATGTATGGCTTTGAGTTATGGGGACCACAAACCAGCTCTGAGATTGAAAGTGTTCATGACCATTTTTGTAAATTCACTCTAAGATTACCAAGTAATTCCGTAAATGTTGTAGCAAGGGGAATTAGGAAGAGTAAGTCTTTATTGTTACGCAGTAAAAAATGCCGTTAAATATTGGTTAAATGTTTTGAAACATGATAAGAGTCTCTACAAGTATATCTCATACGACCATCTTTATCACAAAGTGGATATTTGCGTAAATTCTTGGGTTGCGATTATAAGACATCGCTTAATGAGTTTTCGCTTCGGAGAGGTATGGTTTCAGCAAGGTGTATTATTAAGATTGTCTGACATCAATGAGCAAGAATGGCTTACTCAAATAAATTCAATGGACCGTCTATATAATTATAGAGTTTTCAAACATTATCTCACATATGAACCGTATTTAACATTTTTTGATAATCTGCATTTATGTTCTTACTGTATATCACACGTCCTTACTCCCTTTGAATGTCCATACTGGCAGACGGCAAAATATTCCGAGAAATTTAAGATTATGCACCTTGTCTAACCTACATCGTCTAGAGGATGAATATCACTTTGTGCTAGAATGTCCCTTCTATGAGGACATTCGTTCATAAAAGCTTTTTTATTCCTCAGCGTTTTATCACCACCACTCATATGCTTCGTTTGAAACAATTCTAAGAATTACAAGCAAATCTTTCAGTTTAAATTTAGCCAGGTTCATAAACGAAGCTCTTCAAGCTTTTCAAAAAAGCGCAAGTTTTCAAAGGGCAAGCTTTCAAAGGGAGTCTTTAGCATAATTATTATATTGTATAAATTAACAATTACAATTGTGAAACAAGAAAGAGTCTTTGTTGTTGTTCAACGATCCCATTATCCTTTTGTTTTTGAATAATCATTTTGAATAATTTTTTTTTTTTTGGTATGGGCATGTATTTTGTGTCTACGTTCGTGTTTTTTTTGTGTTTAAAACATTATTAATTCTTTTTTGATACAAAATTGTTATATCAATGTACTTATTTTTGTATGTAATAGGCTGGAGGCCTGAATATTGAATAAAAAAAATAACATTGAACATTTTTAAAAAACAAAAAATAATAGAAAGAAAAGAAAGGTCATCGGTCTAAAATTGCAAAACGAGTGCCATGTTTTATTTTTTCAATCTATCTGGTAAAGTTTTCATCGTCTTTGATGGAAGTTTTACTGACGCGGACCTTGATTTACTAACAAGTCTTCAATTTTACTGACAGCTTTACCGAAAGTTGGGTGGGTGTAACACCTTCTACACCCCCCAGTATTTACACCCTGCTAATCTATTCCACTTCATTGGAAAGCAGGCTTGTGGATGAAAGCCCCAGATGAATGACATATTGTGTACGGTGTAACAATAGCTGGTTGCTAGCAAGTGAAGTGTGAAGAGGCTCCTGGGTTATATGGTGTGGATTACTTCTGTGTTGTGTATGGTGTAACAATAGCTTTTTGGTAGCAAGTCAACTGTGAAGGGGATCTTGGGTTGGAAAGTGTGGATTACCCCTGATTTTGAAAAAAACTGAGGGTGTTGGAGTGAAGGGGCCTAAAGGATAAAACTTTTTAATGTGACAATAAGATTGTATCCCAAAATGACCTATGACCACAAGGACCATCAGGAGACTTGAAACAAAAGATACAAAGCTGGAAAATTCTATAAAATGTTTATTAAAATCACTTCATTTTAAAAAGTACACAATATGTAGCACACCTACACATCTAAATAAACAATTTATATATGTAGAAAGTGGAATATAAAAGAAGTTAATACCTGCTATCACAGTCACTCTATGCATTCTCAATCTTAATTTTCAAATTACTGACTCGTTATTCATCTTTTAGCACTGAGAATTGAAGTAAACAGACAAAATATACATCAGATATCAAAATTAACTGCATACTTAAAACTAGAAAGTGAGAACATCGCTACTAATGTAAGTGTGGGTACATGTGATACCTACTTGATACCTCAGACTTGCCTCAAGTAATAATGTATTTGAGAAGGATTTTAAAACTTATCTAAAGACTATGGCTTTTGATGATCTCCCTTCATTATGCTATTCTATATTGTCTCTTGTTATGTACTATACTTGTTATGTTCTATGCTATATTGTTTTTCTGCACCTTGAGCACTCTGCTGAGTGGATATGCGCATTACAAATGTGTATTATTATCATTATTATTATTATCATTATACATAGTAACAGTGGTGACATGGGAAAAAATGTTATCAAGGTCCTCACTTCTTGGACTTTGGCGTAAAGTCATAGTTGCCTTGCTCCCACGCCACACACCCACCCTCCACTCCACACCCCACTCCACTTGTTCCTAAAAACATATCATGTCTTTGGAAGATGAAATGGTGAGTTGCCATTTTCGCATAAAAAAATAGATGCATTTATGGTCTACCATCATTTAATAATATTTTATAAGCAATCTATTCTTTGCAATATTCCCATTGATTATATTCTAACATTGTACATCCTTTCTTTCAATTACTTTGTCTGAAAATGCGCCAGTCGTATGATGTGAAACCAAGGATGTATGAGCACATCCTTGGTGAAACTAAACAATAAGCAAGGTTTTCACATGTCTGTTTTATGAGGCCAGGCCACCAATCCAAAAGACCCAAGTTATTTGCCATTAAAATATGTAAATTCAGCTGGAGGCAGCTGATGTCAATACCACAGCTGTTAGGATTCTGTCTACACATGTGTTAGCTAAAAATAATAATTTCCCTCCAGAAAAGGAGAAACCTGTAAAATTTGGGGATTGTCTTCCTGGATAAAAAGTATTGTCATCATTAAAAAGAAAATTAACAAGATATCTCTTATTAAGTTTGCATCTTCATTTTTGTTATTAAATTTCCTCAAATGAAGGATAATTCCATTTTTTTTTTTTTGGGGGGGGTCTTTTCTTCAAATTACCAGGAAAAAAGAACTTTAGTCTCCCATTTTTTCTGAAGATTACAGTAATTTGAAATTTCAACTTAAAAAAGGAAAGAAGTTTCATAAAACATTTTGTTTGTTTGTCATTTGGAATACCTTAAATCATGGAGGTAGGAAGAGACCTCAATGGTTAGATTGAAGAAACTCCAAAAGTGAAAAAAAAAACTTTAAACAGTTTGCAAATTTACTTTACATTGCAACAATAAAGGCAAGTCACTCAGGCAAAGAGAAGGAGTGAGGGTGATTACAGGGATAGTATTGTATGTTGTCCACACAATTGTGCACTGTAGTGTGAACAAAGTGGTATCTCCTTGGTGTCTTATCATCTCCCTGGTGTGGGTAGTCAGCTGTAGGCAATTTTTTACACATCAGCACATATTTTCTACATTTGACTGCAGATTTTCATGAAAATAAAAATTGCTTTATTTCAGGTATGCAAACAGTAAATGAAAAACTGAATACAGATTTTCATGCTCTTCAAGCCCGCCAAATTTCAGAAGTCTTTGGTCAAAAACCTCATACTAGATACATTTAAAAAATGGGAGATGAAAGTTAACAGAAAATGTCCATTTATAACTTCATCTTCGTTGAGCTAAAAATGATAAATACACTAACAATCAATTTAAAAATTAAACAATTTAAAATGCCTCATGGAAATAATTTATGATAGACAAACTAGAAGCAGGATTGTGAAGAAGCTATTTCTACATCTTGTTCTGTTCAGGCAATACCAAGCTTCAAGAATGGCACAAATTTGTTTTAGAATGGCTAGTGTACAATCATACTCACACGTTGATGTTATTGTTGGTACATTGTATTAAATGAAACTTTTAACTGGCTGAAAACTTTTTCCAATTTTCTTTAAATAGTAAATCACTTTAGTTTACAAGATTATGTTTTACTACAATGATAAAATAGCTTGTTGTTACTGTTTTATGCCACAAAATGTTTAAACATACAATTAAATTTTAAGGAATATAAGGCTGTTAACCTGATATCAGTCATATTTCCACAAATACATATTTCTTCACCATGTTGTTCCTTTAAATGTCCTCTAATACAGAAAATGACAGCCGTAGCACCCACCACGGCATTGCACCATGACGGCCGTAGCATCCACCACGGCATTGCTCTATGACGGCCGTAGCAGCCACCACGGCATTGCTCTATGACGGCCGTAGCATCCACCACGGCATTGCTGTATGACGGCCGTAGCACCCACCACGGCATTGCTATATGATGGCCGTAGCACCCACCAGGGTATTGCTGCTCTATGACAGCAGTACCACCCACCATGGCATTGCCCTGGCACTATTTCAAGCAACAATTTTTCTTATTGCTTAATTTTCATCCATCCTGAATTTTGACAATCAAGCCTGCAGTGGTACTTTTCAATAAGCCACTACAACTCTGGATGATCATGCTTGTCCTGGGGGAGCTCTGGGCCTGACCACCCCAAAACCCAACTCCCATAGCCCCCTACTTCGAGGATAAGAATTAAGGCCAATGTTGATTACAAGTACAAATTCTTCAAAGAATGTTGATAAGACTCCTGAATTGATTCAAACATCACAATTTTTCTGACAATTTTTCAAAACCATTAAAAGATAGAATGTAAATTCAACCTTAAAACTCCATGTACAACAATTCTCAATTGTTGGATTATAAAAATTGCAAAAATTCATCAAATTGGCTTTTATGAAAAATACAAAATCAAATCTTGTTTTTTTCTTGGGTAAACCAATTGAAGAAATGGAAACAAATATGTATGAAGGGGATGCCAAGAAATGTTGTATTATACAGTTGTGTATTTAGAAGCAGAAGTAGAGCTGACACATTTGTCTTACAGTTGCCATTGCTTGTGGCAAGAAATAGGCAATAAAATGTAATAGGTCAACAAAGTGCCAAACATTACAAATCTAATCAAACTTTTCCTTGAAAACAAATGTTTCTTTTCAAAAGACATCATCTGCATAAATATTGTCAAACTTTCACGGACAGGTTGAAACACCTCCAAAACAATGAATGACTGTAAATATCAAAAAGCAGAATGTAGAAACTATTAGAATACAAATGTTCATCAGTAGAACAAAAACGGGCCCCTAAATAATCTTTTTAGATTGTTCCTATAGTTTGTACCCTCATACCTCCAAGAAAAACTAATGTGGACAAACATGGGATTTTCAGTATGATAGAAGACAGGAATACGCGGACAGATAAAGCACACCACTAAAATGTGGGGTTGTGTGATTCTTGAGTATCTAGAACAATTTTGTTGGGCATGTTGGTGGTAAAATTGACCACAATAAACACTTAATATTCATTGTGAGATAAATGAAGAAAGTCAGGTTTCCCCACAAATTTTCCTCATGTCAAAAACACTTTCAAATTGAAAAAAGTACTGAAAATATTTTAAAAAGATAATATATGCTTAAGATTGGAAGACAATTACTCTTATCACCCCAACACAAGCAAAGAAAGGTTATCAGATTTCGTCCTGGGGTATATTCAAAATAATTCTAGTTGGGAGGTACTGCCGAAAAGATCCATCTATATACTGTCCTTTCAAAACTGTTTGCCTATTCTCGTGAGTCATATTTACATTCAAGATTTTCCCTAATATTCAAAACATCTTGCCTTTCTTATCATAAAGCTTCTTATAAACATGTGTTTCTTAACCTCTTACCTAATGAGAGTAAATAAAAAAGTTGTTCTAGTAATTGTTCAGAAATCATTGTACATGTAAAACTATTTGTTGTTTCATACAGATACCATACTTATGTTACGGAAAAGAACAAACTATGTTCAATAAATTTAAACTTTGATACAAGATTGTGAAATTTAATACTGTTTGTTTGCATCACTACTTATTTCAATAAACTTGCAGCAAGTCCAAAAGGGTACTTCCCACAAGACAATATTGTTGTTCTTGTTGTCGACACACCAACTGATACACCCCCTACAACCAAAAAAGCTTCAAGCTCACAAGTTGAATTTCCTTTTAGTTACCTCATCAAAGATAATAATATTATTTTAAGTTGTTAATTTGACCATGAGATTTCATACCTGCATGACAATCAAATTTGTCATGGGGTGAGCTCAAATCACAACAGGCAAAATGCAAACCCAATTTTATACTTTACCAACAGGGCCGGTATTCACCTACATGGTACGAGAATCAGCCTCCCCTTTTATCATCCAAACTGTCATTTACCCCTTATAAGTCACAAACTTCCTTCCTATCTTACCCAATTGTAAAACCTTTCTATCCCATTTCCCAGTCCCAGATCGCCGCCACCCCACCAAACACTCATTAAATTGTTGTTTATGAGGATAATCTTCATTGATAGAAATTACTCATCTGACCCATGATTTCAAAAACAATTTCCTTGACAAGTGATAAAAAACTCCTAGATTATTGCCTAGATAAGGAGAAAGAAATAAGAAATTTACTGTATTTATTACATATAGTACAAAAATAGGCAACACATAATTAAGCTGCTTGATATACATTCTTCTTCCATGACATATGTACTCCTTTTGAGGTGCTTAGAAGTTATACTCTCCAACATCAATATGTATGATAACGATGTTCTGTGATCTTAATCTATCCGAATAGTAAGTATTGATTTCCAGATGTAGGTTTGTTTCATATGGTCCATAAATTGGCCTCACCAACATCACATAAGCTGAAAAAATTAAAGAAAAAATACATCACAGATAAGAAGCTAGCTCAGAGGAAAAACATGTTATTCACATATCTATTGACATAAAAGCTGCTTTCAAGATTTCTAGTCGATTTTGTAAGTTTTTAGTTCAGGAATGTGGTTATGGGACATGCAAGGGAGAGAAAGGGGAGGGGGGGGGGGGAATGCTTAACCCCCTCCTAAATTCTAAGGTTGATCAATTTGTCAAAAACAAGTAAAATAGGTGAAAATATCATGAAAATAGTTAAATGGAAGGTGAAGTTTCATTTGAATTTTTAACAACTTTCTTAAGATGAAAGTCTAAAATTAATATTCCACATTTTGGATTAAGTTGACGTAACCAGCTCTCCGGAATCAATTCTGCCAGCTGATCCCAGAAAATAAAATGATGACTGGTCTAATCATCTTTTTGCCATACTAGACAATCGCTACCAAATATTTCGAAAGAGGTCACATACCACTCACATCCCTCAACAGTCAATCTTCTGGAAAAGGAGATTGTTATAGAGAAAGGGAAAAATATCAATAAAAGGTGGAAAATCTAAAAGGAAACTGAAAATAAATGTGGAAAGATAATAGAATGGAAGATAAAGGAAAGTTAGATGCACCTTCAGGAAAGGATCAATAACTGCAGGGTAGGTATATTGAATGTAAAACTATATTTTTAAATGTTGTTCAAACGATTGGCACAATTTTACTCAACAGTGGCTTTTTTAGTAGGTTGAACCTACTAACAAATACCTTAACCAAATATTAGATATATTTCATCCATCATTGGGTTAAGTTTAATGCATCATTTGAACAGTGCGCTAGGTTACCTGTTGGGGCCCCTCCGATGTAACGTCTCTGCACTTGAAAATATCCTCTGTCATTGCCTTTTACAAGTCTGAAATGTGTTGTTGTGTATCTTGCGCGATTGCCATCATCCATTCGGACCGTTAACAACCGTAACGGCGATCTCAAGAGCGGTATGCTAGGTAGCGCCAATTCAGCAAAGGATATTTTGTTTGTCACATTCTTTGAACAATCCGGGGCATCATCTGGGCAGTTTCTTACTTTATCACATGCAACTTCATTTCCCCTGTGGAGAAAAGAAGCAAAACAGTCAGCAAATTATAAGAATCAGAGGGCAGTGGTTAGCTAAAGGGGAATTTCAAGAACAGAATATTAAGTATGTTGGATTGTTTTGGTAATCCTGATGAGAGCTATCTGTCTTTTAAAGTTCAGTTGTATACCAGCCATCTTGGCAAAAAGGAACACACAATTTCCGAAAACCAATTTTTGTATTTAGGCCTATTTAGCATTTAGAGTGTGCAAATTTCCAACTAAATTCTCAAAATTTCTGAAGTATTTTCTAGGACCCAAAGTTTATTTTTTTCACAAAATATCTGAATTTTTTCTCAAAATATAAAACAAATTCCTTCAAAATATATGAAGTTTCCCTCAAAATTTTGTTTTCCCACCAAACTTCCGACTTGCCATCATTGGTCTCACCTCATTTCAAATATCAATGATTGTGCATTGTTCTCATGGCTATATATCATTCACTTCCTATTCAAAATGCCATTTTTTGAAAGATGAGGAAAATCAGGTAAAAATAACTAGGCAGTTTGACAATCAAAATATTCACATATTTGTAAAAGTAAGCTTAACATTTTGCCTTTTAAACTGCAGATTTCAAAGGAATGAAATTGCAGATTTTAAGGAGTGGAAAGCTCAAAATCTTATATGACATAATTTATGTTCATTACTCAGTTTTTCTGCCAATTTTATTGCAAAATTTGAGCAAAGTGCTGCAAGACATCAATCTACAATCCCAGGTGTTTTAAACTGAATTCCATTTAAAAAGTACTAGCCATCACAAGCTGACTGTCAGCTTCATTCTCATTTCAAGTTTTATTCTTCTGTGACACCAAGTTGGTAAAGATGATTAAGAAATATTTTGTAATCTTCATATAAGAGTCAACAATGATATATGGGGTATTGTTTACATGATGTAGAGGGAAAATTTTCATTTATTCCACTGAATAAACTTTTTAAATGGAAATAGAAATATCTTAATTACACAAATTTTGAATGCGCTAAAATTTCTTTAATATTAATTAAATGTTTATTTCCCACTTATAGAACATCAATGATTTTAATTAATGATATTGTTGTGATGACTAGTGTAGAATAAAAACTAGGCTATTGTTTAAAAGAAAAATTATGTCTGGGATAATTGAGGTATTAAGATGATGTCCTGTTAATTTCTCTAGGATGGAAGTTATGCCTCATCATAACGTTTTAGTGGCCATTATCCTTTGGAAATTTTTGGTAGAAAATATGGGGAGGAAAAATGGTTAGAATTTTTGAGAGACTAAATAAAAACAATGATAGGGATTATTATATCACTGACATAATGAAAATAAATTGAATGACTAGTTTTCCATTAACCACTGAAAGAGACACAAGAGTAATAAAATGTGCTTACAGTTTCATCATACTGGAAGTGACATTGGGATTTGACTGAAAATCAGATGGGTAGTATTTATCTATGGGCCTAAACAATTAGAAATAATGAAAGTCTGGGTAGTTTTTGAAGGAGGAAAAACATTTAAGTGTCGCCCTGTATTTTAGTGTGAATTCATGATTTGCTTCCACGTTCAGTCAGCAAGTTTAATAGAGTAAATTTCCCCCACCCCCATTTTTGTCTTTTTCAGTGTGTGTGTGGGGGCGGGGGTGGGGGGGGGGAGGGGGTGTAGAGGGTAAATCCAAATCATTGTCAACTTCTGACTCATGGTTCATTATTTTATATTTGTACATGGTTAGGAAGAAACTTGAATCTAGAATGATATGCGATATGCTATAATTTTGTAATGAATGTTTTTCTCAACAATTTCAGCTTACTATCTATCAACCATATGCAGGATTGTACTGTGGTGCAAAATCAAAATAAATGTTATGCTTAATACCATTTTTGAAATAGCTAAGAGTGCAAGTATGTAATACAACAAAAAAATGAGAAAGACCAGTGCAGTGCAAAGAGTTCTACCCAAATATGGATCTCATACACCCATCTCTGAGAGTATGAACTATAAGTAATAACCCCACTTGCATCTAATACCTGCACATTCAACCCTCTCTGCACATTCAACCCTCTCTGCACACCCCCTCCAGATAGACTGTAAAATTAAGTATCCACAGAGAAAACACAAACAAAGGAAACCATATTTACAAATGTAATTTGTATTTCACAAAAGGTACAATCGAACAGCATGTAAATACAAAAAAAAATACACTTTCCAACAGCGGGTAAGTTTTGTCGTGGAAGTTAAATGTACTGTCGAAGGAATCATACGTTCGTAACTTAAAAACCAATGCAAGTGTTTAATGTTCTAAAATTCATTTCCATATGACAAAATCTTGAAATGTGTGTTCTTGCAAGTTAAATGTTTCGCATACATCAAATCATGATGATGCATAGTTATTTCAATATTGTACACAATTGTACACAGAATGAAATTTTCAACTGTTTCCATTAAGATATTGACTCCCCGGGTATTAAGAAACATTAACCCTTTTCAGACCCCCAATTCTGTATAATAAGTGGGAAAAATAATGAGCTTAAAAATTTGCAGTCACAGTTATTTTTAAGTGCTATAGGGGAGCCATGGTATCTAAAGGGTTTAGACATTAACACTTTTTTATCAGCTTTGTGTCCCATTGTCAAAATGCAGCACTGTCAAATCAGAGTCATGCATATTCATTTTGTGTATGAACACATCAACTCCTATTGTTTAGAAAAACTGTACCTTGGATGCCCCCAGAACTGTTCGCCCTGAGCAATCACCTAACACAGGATACCACCAGACATCATTCCAAAATATTTCTAGTGCATAAAAAGTCGTATTACTGTTTTAATCTGCTGTCTTTTTACTGCTCTTGAATTGTGAAAATAATATTTACATAAACAGGCATAAGAGTTTCCACAAGCTTCTAATCGTGGAGATATGATTAAAGAGCTCTATTGAAAATGTTCATAAGCTTACATGATTATTTACAATGACTTACCTTGTATGTGTACTATAAAATGAACCAAATAAACACTAGTCCTTCCACACATTAAATAGATACCTGAAACCTAATGATAACTCACCCTTCAAAGCATCAATTATTTCCAAATATTTCAACTTGCAGGAAATAAGGCAAAATCAAGTGCAGCTCAATGTGGTGAATATAAGTTTAGCATAAAGAAGAAATTATTCTTTAAAACTAATGTAGTAACTTTTTCAAATTTGGCACAAGAAACTTTGAAATGCCCAGATAAAAATTATTTTCTAATAGGCAATCAGAAAACATCATATTACTCTACACTGTTAAAATGGTGGGTAGAAGATTACAAAGCTGTGGGTACACACAAGGTTTCCAAGCCACCAACCATTGGGTAAAACTTCAAAAGTTTGAACAGCTTGAGTCCCCCTCCCCCTCTTCCCGAGTCTAATACCACAAAAAGACCACAGTTTGTAAAGATGAATGGCTTATGCTCTGTTTGGTCCATTAGTACAGGTGTGCCCCAGAGTTGTTGTCTGTCTCCTATCCTGTTTTGCTTGTACACTAATGATTGCAGAAGTAAACATGATGTTTTTTCAAATATCAAATATGCTGATGATAATGTAATAACCGGTTCCCTACATAATAACATTACTGCTCCATATAAGGATAACATTGGTGATACTTTAATAACCAATTACCTACATAATAACACTACTGCTCTATATGAGAATAAAATTGGTGATTTTGTGACTTGGTGCAATCAAAATTATCTGAAATAGAATATTAAAAAAACTAAGAAGATGTTTGATTTTAGGAAATGTGATCATGCTCCAATCAGGGTTAGTAATGAGGTTGTTGAACAGGTGGACCATTACAAATATCTTGGCTGCTGGACTAGGCACTATTATTATACACAAACTTACCTTTAAAGACCAGGCTGATGCAACAAGATCCAAGGCATACCAAAGATTGTATTTTTTACAAAAATTGAAATATTTAAAAGTTGACAAAATTATTCTTTTTTACCAGTCAGAAAAACAAAGCATGCTGACTTTCAATATTATCTGTATATTCGTGCTGCTTACAAAAGATTCAACAAGTAAACTTGGGAAGATCGTAAGGGACGCAAGCCATGTTGTTGGTGATGATATTTGTCTGAAGTCCGTCTCTGATCTCTATAATGACATGATGCACCGAAAAATAAGTAAAATATTAAATGACAACACACATCCGCTCTTCACATTACATATTTTCTGCAGTTCAGGGGAAGAGTCTTCGTATGCCACGGTCCAAGCATAACAGATTCAGATGCACACAAGACATTTAGGTCTGAATAAAGATCTTGGTTTCCTGGTGAATTACATTTTTGTTAAAAATTAATAGCTACCTTAACATATTTTTCTTTGTTCAGTTGTCATATGAGTTTGCTGATGAAGGTTGCAGGGGAACCGAAATATTAAATATTTGTTCTGATTATATTTGGATATTCATTAGTCCATCAAAGCGTTATTTTTAATATTTACTTTATATATATATATATATATATATATATATATATATATATATATACACACAGTATATTTGCATCTCTTGAAAGTTGTTGTTTTTTACTATTTGATCATCATACTTACGGAAATTCCTATATTTACTAATTTACTGTTTTTTTAATATATTTATATTTATATTCTTGTACGTATTGCTGCAGGTCCACAAATTTCCAACTTTTGTTGTGGACGAAATAAATTTATCTTATCTTATCTTATCTTAAATCAACCATTTATAAGTATTTCAACAAGATTTACATAGACTGAAGAAATTTTCAGTGTGTAATTTTGCTTTTACTGTACCTTTCCAATTGGGCATATTGCATGCTCCCTAGGAACTCATAATGAATTAGAAATCTAGGGGCCCCCCAAATTACTTTTAGTGCCATTCTTGAACAAATAATATTCATAATAAGTCTAAAATCAACTTCAAGTTTCTTCTTGAGGAATGGTATAAAATAGTGAATGCATTTTCTTACTATTCTGTCCCACTTAGCAATGATCTGAAGGCATAGCTCTAAAGGCATAGCTCTAAAGGCTACAATACATTTTTCCTGAAAGCAATTCTTGGAGTATTGGTGCAGTGGTCCACTATATTTTCCACTCCCTGTTTAAGAGAGTACTTTCCCTCTAAGTTCTGAAAGCATCTTTACAACATTAAAATATGATAGAGGTACACAAGGTTTGTTTCTGTTATTGTGAAGGTGGGAAAATCTACATCAACACTTATAACTTTTAGGTCAAGTTTAAAACTACAAGGCAAAGCTGGCTTTCTCAATCAAAGTTTTAGACAAAAAAACCTAACCTAATACTATACAATATCCAACATAAGAAAAGAATGTTCTTCTTCCACAATTCACATTGTTTCATTACATAATTACAAAATTTCTCACTAGTAAATATAATTCATCAAGATTTGAGAAGAAAACACTTCAGGTAATCCAAGTGAGATTTTGTAGCAACTTAAACTGTATTTTCAGATTAATAAATGGGTTATACCTCAAAATAAAATCAGATTTACAGAGTAAATACTACTTAATCTCACCGTACCAGTCAATTGTAATTTTGTCCTAAGTGGGAGACATCTTCATGATCAGTGGCGTATCCAGGATTTCCATACTGGTGGGGCAAATAACAGAAATAAACTGACAGGATACAAAATATGGCTCCTGCCGATGAACAGTGCTAATTTTGAACTGATAAGACTGGAATATTGAGGAATATGGCTATGCCACTGTTCGTGATTATTCTCATAAACACAATACCCATCTCAATAATACACCAAATCACTAAAATTTACCAGAGTAGCTGACAAAAGGCTTGTGGAAATATCAGATATGGGCAGAGAGGCTGTCATTGTCTGGGGCAGGGAACACCCCAATTTTCAGATAGGGGTTTTAATAAATTTGTATTATTCTGAATGATTTTGTGCCATTAAACATTAATTAGGGAGTGCACTCTTCTCCCACACTCCTGCTGGGTGTATCCTGGGAGATACCGCTGGGACCTATTAAGTCTCCCGCTTTGTGAACAGGAAGTACATCCTTAATTATAGACACCACCTGTGAGGGACCAAATTAACAAAGTTACCTGTTTTTTAATTTCTTCCTGATTCTCAATACAATTTTTGTTTTTTAGAATCTTTAGGTCCAATTTATTCTTCCATGGCACCCGATAGCCTCACCCTCTTGGGTAAACTGAAATATACAACATCTACATCTAATAGGTTATAAGCAAGTTATAGAAAAATGCCTTTATTAATCATAATGTATCGCCATCCGTACATATCTACCCTTTCATTTATGACAATGTGAAACCATTTTATCTTTAAATCAATACTTACAGGAGTTGGTGGCCAAAGTGAGGGAATATTTATCTTCAGTCTCATGAATATTCAAACACACTTTTTGAGCATGTGATGGTACTGACAACCCTTGATTCAAATGTTCATATTAATCATAACTATTTTTTATAGAAAAAAAAATCTTAAATCTGATATCAAAATATAGACCTGTACTATTTCAAAATTCCCTTGACGTAGCAAAAAAGATGCCCTCAATTTTTTAGCCGCCAGCCCCTTTCAGAAAAATAATTAAAGTTCACAAGCTCAGCTTAAATCATTTGTAACAATCCTTAGAATACAAATAGCAATTCCCTCACTCTCCAAAGGCATCTTCTCCTATATGCAAATACACATTGGTGAGGTACCTAGCAAACACTTGCCGATTCTTCAAAACTCTCAACTCCAATTCAACTTCAAAGTCCCTTGGCCCTTGCACAGGCTTTACAATCATTAATGTTCCCACATTTAATTTGCTTGACAGTTTTAAAAACCTGCTTTTCCCACTTATTAATTTGAATTTGTATTGGAAGCGGGAATCTGGTGTAATAGATTCCTTGAAGATTTCTGTTGGCACTTCAAATCCTGTGTTCAAACTGATGAACTTGTAGCTGATTGTTCTCGGAAGATCGTTGCAAACCTCGTCACCAGGGGGGCACTGAATTCTGTAACATTTCTTCCTGTGTAAAAGAATAAATACTACCTGTAATAAATCTAGGGATTTGTATTTTTTTTTAAATATTGACATATCAGGCCACATCAAGATAGATTGCTAAATACTCATGAAAAATGCAAAACCATCCAAATCAAATTCACAATTTTTTCAATTTTATTTTCAGTCCTAATTATCCAAAAACAAATAAGATATCATCCCTTTTTTGCCTTTCATAATTTGTTTATAAAGGAGGACATGTTTATGCCTCTAATGGCATGAATTGTAATGGTTTGCTACAACACCTATAGTGGCTGCAAACACCCATGATGATCATGCCCAGTTTGATGTGATCACTTATTCAAGTTAAATATGCTATTAATTTACCCCGCTAAGCGTAGCGTGGATATTTACGAAATTTATACTTAC
This sequence comes from Chiridota heheva, assembly GCA_020152595.1. Lineage (NCBI taxonomy): Eukaryota > Metazoa > Echinodermata > Holothuroidea > Apodida > Chiridotidae > Chiridota > Chiridota heheva. The sequence continues at coordinate 723,017 of JAIGNY010002964.1, forward strand.
CTTCCATGCTATAATCATGCAATCTGGTCACATGACCTGATTCTAACGCACTTCTAACCGACCCTAAAAAACGCAGTAACCAGCCAAGCCCTGACCGCCATAATACCTCTGTACCACCACTTCACTCAACATTCCACCGAGGCCTGAACGAGAGGGGTATAACTTAAAGTAAATTCTAATATCTTGGCCATATCTTCCTTACACAGTAACAATTATACAAGAAACACCAAAAGCATGAATATTTCACTACAAATACCTGATTAGAGTGGCATCTACCCTGGGGAAAAGCTGGATGGGACGTAGAAAATTTAGATCAAATATGGTCAAATTGGAGCATGAATTTAATTGATTTCTTGTGGTTCATCCCACCCCTAACCCCCACACCTTTGTTAGGCAAATCTCACCCATGACTTAGAAACATAATTACTTCCTCTTATGTAAAAACTTACATTAAGGATTGTTCATTTTAATTCTTATAATAATAACTTCATTTTTGTGGGGAACCCTTTGTGTGAGGATAATGTATGAACCTTTCATCAATTTGAGTTTAAATTTTTAGTTCTCAAAGGCCAGTAGCTCACAATTTGCAATGTAAATTTCCTGACAATTGTATTCAATTCTTTTGAGTAGGTGCCCAGTGGCAGTTTCCCTTTTGTTCCATTGGTAATCTGGCTCAAGCAAAGCAACCCCACCCCTTTAGTTTCACCATGGAAAATGCAACATGCAATATTCAAATTACAGGTTTTTGATGAAAAATAACAAATGATAGTTGCAAAAATGTGCCCTTTTGAGGCTAACAATATCCTTGATACATTTCCTTTGCATTTTTATTTGCACCAAATTTAAAGTTAAACCAAATTGAAAATACAAATTTACAAAAATGTGTCAAATTTTAATGTTCTCATCTGTGTTGAATATTCAACTTTTAGTGATTAAAATGTTGTTGATTTCTTTCCCACCTATACAGTGCCAGTTATATAAATGCCTATATTAGTATAACATATAACGGGTATATACAGACAATAGGCAATTAACAAGAGGTACTGCCAACTAAAATATTATCTAAGTTTTCAACTTTAAAAGAAAAATAAACATTGTGAACTTACCACAGTTTAGAAAGCTGTTTTTACAGAAACAGGATACAAGCTCAACACGGCAGGACGGACGTAGACAATAGGAATGTCAGCTAACCATATTAACATGGATCACATAAAACACTTCCATGCATAGAGGGATAAAACATGTCAACTACTACTAAACATGTCAACTACTACCAACAAGGTTCAGCAGAAAAAACTTGATTTAGGTGGCAAGCAACATTTTAAAACAAATATACAGATGGTAAAAGTGAAAGGATTCAAAACTATTCAAGCAATGCATGGTAACCAAACAGATACGGTAAACTAAAGGTACACAGTAAAACCGACAGGTTTAAAGGTAGATTATATGGTACTCTAAAACACATGCAGGAAGTCAACCTGATTATTGGTAGAGATGCCACCAAGAAATTGTCAAATTTTCCATTAAATTCCAAAAAAATTGTCTAAAAATGTAGGAAATTTCACAATTAGGGAAAATGGCCCAAAAATGAATGAAATTTCCAGAAAATTATTGATGAATAAGAAAAGTGTTCGAAAATGATTTAAATTTCCCTAAAAATGAGGAAAATGGCCAGAAAATGAAAAAAAATTCCCAAAAATTGACAAAAAAACTAGCCTAAAAATGAACAAAATTAGCAGCAAGATCAATGATGGAATTTACCTCCCTTCCCGTCCCCCTTCTGCCCTCCTTATTACCTACGCCCATGACCACCAATATATTTAGTTGGGTTGTAGTGTACAAATATCAATGTGATGACGCATTTTATTTTTGCCATTTTACTTCTTCAGCCTCTCCACTTCAAAAATTGCTCCGCGGTCCCTGATTGAGGGTCATTTTATACCCCCTTGCCAAGCAGTGGAGTAGCCATGCAGTAAAATAAATTTTAGTGAACGGTGTTCCTTAAGAGGGAATAGCTGTATTCCAACTAATGGTAATAAACAAGGGTTTAGATTTGCAGTTGGCACTGGAGTGGCCCACTTACTTCAGATATAATGTTATCCAAATTCCTTTGACCCTTCCCCAATTTTTGCATGCTGACTTGTCACTGGCAGTTGGGAATAAGGGAGACACCTGATCAGCTGGGGCCATTGCCCCCTGGCCCCTCTGGCTACCACTAATGCATGCAAGATAGGATATCAAACTGGGAATAACATTAATACCAGACAAGACAACAAATCCTAACATATTGCTCCATTTATGAATCATTAGTAGGTAAAATAAGATTTACACGTCAGAGCTAGTGACAGCTAAGAGGCAACATTAACCAGATTTTTGCATACTATATTGAATAGCATTAAAGGTTATACAATCCCATCAATTTTGGTTAACAATTGGTGACTTTGATAAAAGTCTTTCATCAGTCAAGAAGATAATCACATTTGTGATGTTTATCCACTGGCTTCTTCTCTAATTTTCAAATACTCTTTTAATCAGCTTTGAAATAAGAAGAAAAATAGATGAACAACTAGTTCATACCCACAATCAACATAAAGATTAAACAAGCAAACTTTAAATAATTATCACTGGCAAAAAAACGAAGAACAAAACTTGTGTTAGTTACATTAAGGATTTGAGATAAATCTAATCTTCTTATAAATAAAAAACTTGCATATCATACCTTTTTGTTAAAATTATGAATAGTCATATCTCATACACAAAGCAAGCTCTTTAAAGGATTAGTTCAGGGGTCAAGCAAGTCTATCTTATATGGAAAACTTTAAAAGAAACAAAATAGTGAAGAAAGCATTCAAAAATCTTATTCCATTATAGTATCATTTGTGTAAAAATGACTGAAATCATACTAGTTGTGATGTCATAGCCTCAGATTCTTCAGTCTTTATGTATTCTATCATATTTTGTCCTGTGATTTTGTGGCTTATAAACCATGATATATGTCAAAAATTAGTAAAACTGGAATCTAGGGAAGGTATTTATAATGTACCACCTGAAGAAAGTTCAAGGAAAAATAAATAGTATCAAAATTAAATAAATGTTCTTTAAAATACATTAATAGTAAAGAATATGAGGATGAGGATGCCAACCTTCCATAACAGACTTACTACAGCCAGTCATTTCTACACAGATAAAACAGATCTTTAAACTTAAATATCTTTTAACGGAATAAGTTTTTTTAATTCTTTCTTCACCGTTTTGTTTCTGTTGAAGTCCTCTTTCACACATGATGGACATTCTTAACCACTGAACTAATGCTTTAATAAAAGTTAAAAGTTGTCATTATAAGACAACAAAACAAAAACTATTCATGTGAATAGAAACTGTTAAAAACTTTAAAATAACTGAAAGTATGGGATGAAGTTCCAACAAGAACAGGAATTAAGATTACCATTTGGTGTATAGGGAACGTAGTTGTTGTTAAGCATAGACGGATTAGGAGAGTGCAAGGGGAAATTCTTGCCGACTGATTTCCCTATTCATATCTTTTATGTGGTGATTTTTTTCTGAGTAGTAATAACACATTTTATCTTGTGTCTTTGCATCCCCCCTCCCCAACCCCCTACTTTCGTGGGCAAATCCAATCTGTATGTGGTACTCAAATCTTTCTTACAGCAAACACAAGTCACAATGCAGTGATTACTATCACAGAATAATGAAAAGAATGTAACATTAAGGATATACAAATCTATAGAAAAGGGCTTTCTCCTCCCTCAATTGCACTAAAATATCTTCTTAAACACACACACACTATACATACTTATTATCACATAAAATGTTAATATCTATTGTAAAAATAGTTTTCTAACAAAAACCCTCCAGACGACTAATGTCATGTCATTCTAAATTGAACAAATCTTTTTCCTAAACAGAATGTGATTTGCACCCAGTGGTGCCAGCAAGCACAAGCAGGATGGGGAGGGGAGGGGAGGGCCATGCCCCTTATGCTAAAATTTTCAAAAATAAAAAATGGTTTTAGTGTGTATTTGACATGATTTTTAAGCAAATTCCTGCCACCAAAACGACAAAAAACACAGGGCTTCCAGGGTCTGGGCCCCCACCACTGCCTCCCTTTGGACTCCACACCATTGTGGTGCATGCTTTACATGCACAGCATCACCATAGGTAGTAAACACTTCTGCATGCAGTATTATGTATGCCACCCAAAACATTTAGTTCCTGGCGGTGCCACTATTTAAACCATATTATTATTTTGAGGTTTTTCTTTCAAGTTAGAACTTCAGAAAAACAACAAATTTTTAAAGTAACATCTGACAACTTCAAGAATTCTTTCAGAACTTTTATAATCTCAGTCAAGCAATTGTGATATTTCCCTTTTATAATTTAAGGGGTAGAAATTTGATTTGTGGGAACCCTTGTCCCCAGATCCTCTCAGCTATGCCACTGCTAAAGATAATCATATATCTAATAAGCAGAGTTATCTTTACTGGGTTGTTAGCAGGAGCAGGTCCAGGTTAAGAAGAAGCGGATGTGCAAGGAGAATCTTTCAGTTTGGTTATTATTGTAGTGGACAGCATGTGACAGTCATTCCAGTAAGATCAGGATTTCTAATATTCTCTGTTTTTTCAAAATTCTAAATGGGAAATGCAGATTCTTTTTTTTTTTGACAACTTTAGAAGGTTCTCCAGGCACCCATCTGCAACTTCTTAACTTATTTAAAATAAACAAACGTTTACCTTAATCTGAGCTCAAAATATTCTGGACAATCAATAGTTCTGCATTTGTAATCCCCAAGAGTATTGAAGCATTCGTCCCGACTGTCACATTCATGGAGCCCTTGTACACATTCATCAATATCTATATTTTAGGAATGAAATGAAATTATTACTCTTTGATTACAAACATAAGTATGTTTCTTTTGATCAAAAAGATACTAACTTTTATGGCTACTATGCCATGAAATTCTTTTCATTATGAAAGGTATATTCATCAAAACCTACATTTAAAAACGAGAATGTGAAAAACATGTTACCAGTGGTCGAGATTGTTAACAGATTTAATGGGTGGCCCCACACAAGGCCCCCCCCATTAACCACAAATATACATATATAGAATAAATGTTGAAAAGGAAGGGCATTATTGGGCCTAAAATGTTAACATATACCTACTAACCACACCCTAGCAATTACGTATCATCGGCCATGAAGCAGTATTTCAAATGGGAGGGTGGGATGGGGCACGCACGTTTAAAATGACTATTCTGAAAGACGGAAATTTAAAGTCAGAGAATTGGTAAACTTATTAAAAAAAAAGAAAAAAAAAAGCGGACAAGGGGTCCAAGCTCCCCCCCCCTCCCCAATTATCTTATTGGGGGCCAAAAACCATTTAGTATTTTGAAATACGAATTGATTTTGAAGTGTCAAATTCCTTGGTATCAATTTTTGTGAAATTTCTTTCATTTTGGGAAGTATACTTCAATTCTTGGAAAATTTCCTTCATTTTAAATTTTGAGAAGTTTTTTTCTCCAATTTTCAGGAAATTTTTTTCTCCAATTTTCGGGAAGTTTTTTCCAAATTTCGGTAATTTTTTTTTTTTAATTGTGAGAAGTTGTCTTCAATTTCTGTGAATATTCCTTCATCTTTGGGCATTCTTTTTCATTTTTAAGAAATGTTGGCAAATGTTATCAAAATTTCTAATACTTTGACGAAGTCCCCCCCCCCCCTCCCTCCCTTACCCCCATCTTTTTGGACAGTGGTAAGAGACTTATACATTTTTGTATGTTGGTTGGCACAAAAATGAAATTTGCAGGTCAGTTTTAAATGTAATGGTGTAATGGTGCTCCCCTATGAAAACCTGGCACTGCATGTTACAAGTTATGCGTTAAAGATTTTTGGTAAAGAATGTTAGTTTTGATTCAAGTTAAAAAATCATGGACCAAAATATTGCATGAAGTGTCACAGCAGGCTCGGCATCAAAATTATGTATTTTATGGTGATGTTAATCATATACAAATGTCCAACCTATAATCATGCTTAACCCATGTTTGATCAAGAACAAATGAGTGGCATGCTGTTCAATGGAGGACTGTAATTCCTGGATGGGACAGAGGAAAATGTTCCACTTTTCCCCCCCACTTTTCCATATTTTTTTTTAATCAGTACATTTTGGGGAAAATTTGCCTTTTTTTGGATAATAGACCATGCCCCCCGCCCCCCTTCCCCCTCCTCCTCCCATCACCACTTTCCAGATGAAAATTACGGCACTGGTTCAATGACATATGGTCCAAAAAGAGATTAGACAAAATGTATTCTCCTTGTTTTAAGTTGGAATTATTTTGCATAAAAATATTGTTTTCATAAAGGCGTCGATTTTATCCATTCTGTGTTGTAATTTTCATTTGGCTTGATTATCATACCTGTACATCCATATCCATTGGCACTCAGTGAGTACCCATCTGGGCATGTGCAGTAGTAAGATCCATCTGTGTTGATACAATCCCCTCGACAAGATGTGGGTGATAGCATGCATTCATCAATGTCTGGAAAAAGGGGAACATAGTTCTGAGCATAGGCAGGATTTGCATACCGAAAGTACCAAAAACATGAAAACACGCTAAAATACAAAATCACAAAATATATAAAAAATCACCATACAAAAGATATTAATTAGGAAAAGAGCGGGGAAAAGTGCCCCCCCCCCCCTCCCTTGCCCCCTCAAATCCTGCCTATGAGTATGAGCACAAAAAAGACCTCAAAATAACTTTGATGAGGTTTACAGTTTTTCGTTTACAGATATGAATATTCACTAAACTTATATCTTGGTAATAATTGCACTACAAATCTAAATTTATTAAAGTAATCCATATTTCCGAATGTCTGCAATAATCCTCAAGTAAATAGGAAGTAGCAAAATCTGTAAGGAATTGGCCATTTCACAACTTTTTCAATTAACCTAACTAACCATTAAAAAAAATGCACAAATTTCTGATGTTATAATTTGCATTCTCCATTTTCCTATCTAAATGCATTCACTTCTAATCATTCAGTCGCTGCGAAACAAAACAAGTAATTTTCACAAAGATTTTTTGAAGCTTATTTATATCTCAATCTTCATAATTGGAAAAGAATGGAATCACATTGAAACAATAGCATCAAGATTTAGAGTTTACTTTCATCTGCAACAATTTTTGCATAACATACATCAAAAAGTCATCACAACATAAAAGTGATTAATACAAGGAAATATTGCTGTTCCCACAAAATATTTCAATCAAGAAATCTTTAAGAGTGACTAGAGCTTTAACAAGCCTAAACGCTTATGCTTTCACTTAGTGATAGGATGACATATACAGGAGGCAACGGATATTATCGGCTTGCTTTCAAAATAAGTGCCACCCCAAGGAGGACTTTTTAAGGTTGGGTAAAGAGTCTCCAGTCTTGCTTATTAAAATTAGATTTGAATATATCATATTCAACAAATAAATCATTTGAATATATCATATTCAACAAATACATTTTGCATTTTTCCTTATTTAATTGATGGCTTGTCGTTTATCACTCCTATCAAAATCTTGGCCCATTTCTAGACACGGACCCTAATTTAGTTTACAAAATTTTATTCAATCAAAAATTGTAGGGACATTTAAGATATGGGGCTTGTTGAGATCATCCATACCTTCACAGGATCTGGTAGCTTGATTAACTCGGTATCCTTGTGGGCATCGACACAGATAGCTACCTTCTTGATTTATGCATTCTTGGTTACCATCGCACCGGTGGGTTCCCTCCGAACATTCATCGATATCTGATAAAGAAGTTAAGCATAGATCTTAGAGCTTTGAAAAATAAATCACAAAACTGTGAGTCTCAGGAACGAGTCACACATGTCCATTTTTTTCTATCAGAATATATCAAAAATCAGAATGAAACTACAACAATTGTTTTAGCTTAACATCCCTTTAAGGGCTTTGAGCTTAAGTGATGTCTAACTGAAGACCCAGGTTCTTGCTTGGATACATTCAAATTTTTACAGCGTTTATCATACCTTAGTTTTTGTTTGATATTTTGCTGTGTTGTTATGTTTGCCTTAAATAGATCGATATGTTCATGAAATAACAGTCTATATTGGTGCGCAGTTTTAAAACATTTAGCATTCTAAAGTTCACAAATAAAATGTCTCCAAATAATCTGGTCTCGCTCGGCAGAATCCGATTGAATTTAGCGTATATAATAACAATGGCTCGGGAAAGACCACCGAATATCTCTGATGGAAAGAACACTTTTTTTTTTTGGTTCGAGCCTTAAAATACAATCTGACACATGTGCTAATTGAGCGTAATATCCCGTGTGATATCTGTCCCACAGCATAGCTAAATTGGGGTATAACACTTGTAGTTGATAGCTCGTTTGGGCTATAAGTTGGGTTTAAAAAACTATTAAAAGCTCAATGGCTAAAATTGAAAAAAAATGAATAGGCATCCTTTCAAAATCCACAGGAGTCCTTCCACATACCACAATTAACTCCCTGTTCACAAGAAGTTTATTGTTGGCATGCAGATGATGAAAGACTATAATAACTGATGCATAAAATCACTAGGTCATGATGGATGATCTTAAAGGATTAGTTTCGGGGTGGAGTAAGTCCATCTTCTATGAAAGAGGACTTCAAAAGAAATATTTTAAATTCTTTTTAGTTACATTTTGTTATAATGATTGCCACTTGGAAGTGTATTTGTGGGATGCTATTATTGATTAATTGTGATTCATTAATTGTGATTCATTAATTGCAATAATTATTTGCTCAGAATGGCTAATATATTAGCAATATGAGGAAAATATGCCATAGATAAATATTGTTTTGTTGCAAGGATGTAAAATCTATCTTGATTTTATACAGCAGTATTTTGCTGTTAGTGTATATCTGTGTACAGTAGGATTTCAATTTCACTCAAAAGCAAACATTGGTAATCAAATTTGCATTATATTGCTTTAGCTTTACTTGGAAAACACTTTTCACATATTCAAACGATATTAAAGCTCCAATTCGCAGTGGGACAACTAGAGTCCTGGGGCCTAGAGAATTTGGCCACTGCAGTGATGTCGGAACCAAATAGGGGGAAGGCTTGCCCCTGGCCCTAGAGTAAGGCAGAAGATGCCCTTTTGAAAATGTGTTGACGGGTTTGGCTACTGCAGTGATGTCGGAACCAAATAGGGGTAGGCTTGCCCCTGGCCCTAGAGTAAGGCAGAAGATGCTCTTTTGAAAATGTGTGGACGGGGGGGGGGGGGGGGCAGGAGGTGCCCTTTTGAAAATTGAGGACGGACTTGACAGAATTTTTGAAGCTTTAAAATAAATAAAAATCCACTCACTCACAAATACTACATAATAGAGGTAATAGCACATACATTTAGTTTCATTTGATACAATTAAAGCATGTTACCAGGGGCACTGAAAGCAATAGCCGTGGTGGGAGGGGGATGCCCCCAATTATTTTCTAAGCAGCAATTTGAAAAAGAAGCCTTTAAACTATTCGCCCGATGGGTAATTGTTAACAATGGTCCTGGCTCCCCAATATTAAACCCATAGGTTTGCCTACCGAAAGTGGGAAAAAGACAAAAGTGTGTGAGAGTGTTGGACACTTTTGAGGGTGGGGAAGTGCCCCTTGTTCCCCCAAATCCTGCCTATGCTTAAACCATATTTGTAGGAACCACAGGTAGGTTGCACGCTTCCTCCACAATTTCGAAGTCTGACAATTAGAGTGTCCATTTTTTAAATAAAAAGTGCCCCCCCAATTATTGTTAAAAATACGTCTTTGAACATGATTTTCTGCTCCCTCTCCTTGCCCCAAGCTCCTTCTAACACCCGGCCCTGGCGCTTTGGGTCTTGAATAACAAAGATATTGCAGTGTCATTGTTCAGGGCTAGACTCAAATCTATTCAACCTCCTGCTTGTATTTCCAAAAAAATAAAAAAAATAAAACAAGTATTTCTTTCCTAACAACCACAGCCTACTCGATTTAATCACCCGCCAATAAAAACAGGCTCGTAAACACTCAAAATAGATGTTGAGCTACTACATCATTGATTTTCTAGTTTTAAATAATATCAATATACCACTGCTCAAATCTTCATTTTTCTTGTCCAATGTAGACCTATGATAGCTAGACATTCATCAACACTAAACTGCAAATTTTCACAAGTGTAGAAATATTGAGGAAAGTAAATTTCATATATACAATCAGTGACAAACAAAATGCTAAATGTGCTTTAAATGCATCTTGACTAAGTTTAGCCAAAAAACCAAAATGTCTAGGGTTCGGACGCATTCTTTCCATTGTTGGTTGATTTTCAAGTTTTACTTTTAATGTCATTACATATCATGAATTATGCTAAATAACATATATTTATAAGCAATGCCCGCCATGCATATAAATGAAAATAGAACCTGTTGAAAACACTATTATGATGCAAACATGCATACGGTTGCACATTTATCACTGTTTTAAGAATTTTACATAATGCCCCCACCTACATTTCATTTCATTTATTTGTTTCTTCACAACATTCAAAACAAACAATAATAATAATAATAATAATAATAATGATAATAATAATAATGATAATAACAATAATATGACATCACTACCAAGCCAATAGGTCACACACAGAGACCATAACTCACCTGTGTACCACATATGACATGTGTGCGATGTGTTTACAAGTTTTTTGGAGCATTTTCACATTAAGGCATACGTATTAGTGATAGAACCTATTGACAACATAAGCATGTACACAATACCTCACAAATAAGTATGATGCAAACAGACATGGTTTTTATCAATTTATCACTTAAAAAATATATATATATATGTTTAGACCCCCCCCCCCCCTTCCACCCCACTTAGCAATATGCATGACACCACCACCAAAAACAATCGGGCACACAAACAGACAATGGGTTATATGTGTACCACATATGGGCATTATCATATTAAGCCCCACCTACTATGCATATTAATCAATTTTAACATTTTAATGGCATGAACACATAGACACTAGCTAACATCATCATTACACCAAATATGAAACACAACAGACATGTGATTGTTAAAATAAGGTTGTTTCAAGAAGTTTACATTAAACCCTGCCAACTTATTGATATGCATGACATCACCACCAAAAACAATAGGGCACATCTGCAGACCATGGGCTATCTGTATATATGACATGAATCAAGTGTAATGTTCTTGAGATATCATGTTAACAAGCTTGCTGTCACAGACACACATGTCACAAAAAAACACACATATGCACACACTCACACACATATGCACACACACACACCTGCATGACTGCATAGGTTCCTTATGTTATTGGCATCGGAACCTAAAATCTTGAATTGGGGAAATGCACAAAATTATTGATTTGGGGAGAGACAAGCAAAACTATGAAAATTATTGCCAAGAAATAACCCCCCTTCCCCCTCATTCAATCATTTCTCCCCCTTTAATATGATAAACACATATACTACAGGACGTATGACTGCTAGAAGCAAGTCAATCAAGATTGTATAGAAAGAAGTCCATGACAAAAATGAAACAAATAATAATAATTCCATCAAAATTAGTTTACAATTTAAACAATCATAAGCTCCTTTTCTAATATTCAAAATGATGTGTGTTCAAAAGTTGTATTACACAACAGAATAGCTGATTCCCTACATACATGCCCTTGTAATAAATTTTTCATTTGACTTTCCACAAGCATGACTCCCTTGCTGCCGGCATGTGTAAAATCTTCTCTTTAATCCACTGACTGTGACTCACTTTGAAATCATGGTCATAAATTTAATTACCCTTTAGCTAGGAAGGGTTGATGAAGACTATAAGTCATCAAAAGCAGCATTTTAAAAACAAAATCAACAGGAAGGCTGAACAATTCTGACTGTTATTAACCTTCTTAGAAATTAAACAACCGCTGAAAAACCTTGAAATTTGGATGAACCACAACTGTGGAGCTTCAACAAAATTCAAGATTTAAGATCTATGCAGACTTTGATGATCTTTCTAATTAAAAAATAAACAAGAATCAATCTAGGTGCCACCAGTCTTACAGAGTAAGATACCACATATTTACTTACTAGACACATTTTTGAAACATCCCCAGATGTGGGGATGTGGTTTGAAGAAGAAAAAAACAGCTAGGGCATGCACTTCTTATCTCAACAAACATTAAACAAGTTTGAGAAATAAACACAAATTAAGCTAAACATCAACACAAAAAACAAAGTCCAATCAACTTTACGGTGTCCACATGTCTGATGATTGCTGCCATTAAGTAACCACAACAATGCTAGCATGAAGGATTAAAAAAATCACATTTACTGCTAAATCATGGGAGTAAACATGCAGGAAGCAATGGCAATAAGAATAATCACAGTCAGGTACAATTTTGTGATTCACAAAAGAAAGGTCATTAATCAGATATAAAGAAGAGTTGTTTCTGTGCATGGATATAATAGGTCTGTCTATAGTCACTCTTTGAAAAATATGTGTAGTCTAAAAGAAAAATGTTTTAAAATGTTTGATAAGCTTCCAGTGATTTACTATGAACATGTGTAAATGTTGTCAAACTTTTAAAATGAACCTATTCTGTATCCTGTCCCCCACCCCCACACCCCCTGTATCTCTTGGTGTCTTAGTTTATGTATTAAATACAATATTGCACAAAGTGTTAAAACATTACTAACAACTTATTTTACATTTTCAAACTTATCCCTTATACCTGAGGAGCACTTTTTTTCGGAGAAAGTGCCCTTTGAAATCTAAACATTAAAAAGCACTTGGAATTTCCAATTTTGTTGACGTGCCAGAGTGGTTCTGAAGAATCTATAGCCTACTATCAGGGAAAATACCTGATGTAGAACGTCGCATTCCCATTTTTCCGAGGTGCAGGAATAAAGTGCCCTTTTATATAAAATAAAACCAAACTCCCCTCTCAAAGTCCCCCATCATGGCTATGGATCTGCATAAAAAAAATGTTTAATGCTGGTTACGCCACTGGGTGGAGGGGCCGCTGGGTGGAGGGGCCACTGGGTGGAGGGGCCACTGGATGGAGGGCCACTGGATGGAGGGCCACTGGGTGGAGGGGCCACTGGGTGGAGGGTCCACTGGGTGGAGGGTCCACTGGGTGGAGGGTCCACTGGGTGGAGGGTTCACTGGGTGGAAGGGCCACTGGGTGGAGGGCCACTGGGTGGAGGGGCCACTGGGTGGAGGGGCCACTGGGTGGAGGGGCCACTGGGTGGAGGGGCCACTGGGTGGAGGGGCCACTGGGTGGAGGACCACTGGGTGGAGGGCCACTGGGTGGAGGGCCGCTGGGTGGAGGGGCCACTGGGTGGAAGGGCCACTGGATGGAGGGGCCACTGGATGGAGGGGCCACTGGGTGGAGGGGCCACTGGGTGAAGGGGCCACTGGGTGGAGGGTCCACTGGGTGGAGGGTCCACTGGGTGGAGGGTCCACTGGGTGGGAGGGCCACTGGGTGGAGGGCCACTGGGTGGAGGGGCCACTGGGTGGAGGGGCCACTGGGTGGAGGGGCCACTGGGTGGGGGGCCACTGGGTGGACCAGGGCCACTGGGTGGAGGGGGCCACTGGGGTGGAGGGCCACTGGGAGGAGGGGTTACTGGGTCCACTGGGTGGAGGACCACTGGGTGGAGGGGCCACTGGGTGGAGGGGCCACTGGGTTACTGGGTGGAGGGGCCACTGGGAGGAGGGCCACTGGGTGTCCAGGGTGAGGGGCCACTGGGTGGAGGGGCCACTGGGTGGAGGGGCCACTGGGTGGAGGGCCACTGGGTGGAAGGGCCACTGGGTGGGCCACTGGGTGGAGGGGCCACTGGGTGGAGGGGCCACTGGGTGGAGGACCACTGGGTGGAGGGGCCACTGGGTGGAGGGGCCACTGGGTGGAGGGCCACTGGGAGGAGGGCCACTGGGAGGAGGGGTTACTGGGTGGAGGACCACTGGGTGGAGGACCACTGGGTGGAGGGGCCACTGGGTGGAGGGCCACTGGTTGGAGGAGGGGTTACTGGGTGGAGGGCCACTGGGTGTAGGGGTTACTGGGTGGAGGGGCCACTGGGTGGAGGGGCCACTGGGTGGAGGGGGAGGACCACTGGGTGGAGGGGCCACTGGGTGAAGGGGTTACTGGGTGGAGGGGCCACTAAGAAGAGGGTCCACTGGGTGGAGGGTCCACTGGGTGGAAGGGCCACTGGGTGGGGGCCACTGGGTGAAGGGGCCACTGGGTGGAGGGGCCACTGGGTGGAGGGGCCACTGGGTGGAGGGCCACTAGGTGGAGGGGCCACTGGGTGGAGGACCACTGGGTGGAGGGGCCACTGGGTGTAGGGGTTACTGGGTGGAGGGGCCACTGGGAGGAGGGCCACTGGGAGGAGGGGTTACTGGGTGGAGGACCACTGGGTGGAGGACCACTGGGTGGAGGGGCCACTGGGTGGAGGGGCCACTGGTTGGAGGACTACTGGGTGGAGGGCCACTGGGTGTAGGGGTTACTGGGTGGAGGGGCCACTGGGTGGAGGGGCCACTGGGTGGAGGACCACTGGGTGGAGGGCCACTGGGTGGAGGGTTACTGGGTGGAGGGGCCACTGGGTGGAGGGCCACTGGGAGAAGGGCCACTGGGTGGAAGGGCCACTGGGTGGAGGGCCACTGGGTGGAAGGGCCACTGGGTGGAGGGGCCACTGGGTGGAGGGGCTACTGGGTGGAGGGGCCACTAGGTGGAGGGGCCACTGGGTGGAGGACCACTGGGTGGAGGGGCCACTGGGTGTAGGGGTTACTGGGTGGAGGGGCCACTGGGAGGAGGGCCACTGGGAGGAGGGGTTACTGGGTGGAGGACCACTGGGTGGAGGACCACTTGGTGGAGGGGCCACTGGGTGGAGGGGCCACTGGTTGGAGGACTACTGGGTGGAGGGGCCACTGGGTGGAGGGGTTACTGGGTGGAGGGGCCACTGGGTGGAGGGGCCACTGGGTGGAGGGACCACTGGGTGGAGGGGCCACTGGGTGTAAGGGTTACTGGGTGGAGGGGCCACTGGGAGGAGGGGCCACTGGGAGGAGGCGGCGGCGGCAGGGGAGCGGCGGCGAAACGGCGGCGGGAGTGGTGGTGCGGGGTTCCTATTCCAAGCCTTTCAAAATATCATTTAAAAAGTACCTTTGACCAAAAAAGTTGGGGGAGGAGGCAATAGTATGGATTACCTCCCTTTGTCAAAACGTTATTGCATAGTAACCCAAAATAACCAGTGCCCTTCTTCCATTACTGACCTTCACAGAAAGATGTGTATGGGTTATATCTGAGACCAAGTGCACACATATTTTGACATCTGTACTGTCCTTGCATATTGATGCATAGCTGATGATCCCCACATGGTTGCTCCTCTACTGCACATTCATCAATATCTATAGGCAGGAGAAAGCAATAGGAATTTAATGATCCATATTACAAGTTATCATAAAAATCAAGAAAATGATATAAAATTATTTCCTTGTATCTGACTATTTGAGCAAAACATCACAAAGAAAATTATACTTTCTCTTTAAACAAATGAAACAAACTAAAGGTGGGATTGCTCATGAAAGAGTGAAATTACCTCCTTTTCCCGTATAAATTGTTGCTCGTTTTGGAATGCTTACCTATCAAAGTTCAACCCTGACTGCGAGCAATTGCCTTCTATGTATATAGACTGCAAGTCCTGATCTGTGAAAGATCTTGAAGGCAACAAGTCTTCAACCATGATAAGAAATCAATTTGTGCACCTACCTGTACAATCGTCTGCGAAAATATCTTGAGTGAAACCGGTCGGACACGCACATCTGAATGACCCTGGCGTGTTCTGACAATATTGATTAGCACCGCAGGTGTCGATCCTTTCTGAGCACTCATCAATGTCTTGATTTACAAAAAATGCAAAAATTAATTTGGGATGAAAGTTTGAAAAATTTAAAACAGCCTGTTTAGGGGTGTCACTAGCAGTAGACGTATCCATACTTTTTTAAAAGGGTATTCATATATCTTTTGTGTCAATAAATCTTTTGCGAAACCTTTATGGTAACTTTCAAGGTTAATCACAAGACCCCTTCCAAGATAGAGTGGGTAGGGGTGGAGGTAAAAGTACCTCTGTAGGGTATCTTAAATGCATGTTATATGCCATTTATCTTTTTAATTTTACTTTGTATCTAACTTTGTAAAAAAATACAAATGTGCCAATAAGAGGTGTGTTTTAGAAGCCCTATTTAGTGTAGCCAAGACGTTATAAGTCAGACCCCTGCCATGCCCCCTCCCCTCCCAATAACACTGTTGATTTGTACCTCTATACAAGAAATCACTTCTGCAAGGGTGAGATAAGCTATAACATATGTTATGACATTCTCATATTGAGCAGAAATAACACCAGAACAATGTTAATCAAAGCAGGATAAATGCTGACACAATATTAGAACTCCATAAAGTTTCTGAGGAGCAAGATTTGAGGAAAGGGGGAACTTTGGCTGTTTCAATATTTAAAGAAAATGAAGACCAACATACAACAACACTGATGAAACACATTAAGGGTTGGGTTTGTGTTAAAAGCTACAGGCAACATTACATAGATATCATTAGAGACACAATTATTTTCTGTGAATTAAATCTTACTGATTTATGCATGTTAAATATCAAGATGAAGTGATCGTGCTCTTCATCATCATCATAAACCACAGCAATGTATCTATCATATTGTCATGTACAATTCATCCCACTTCCCCTGGAGACATCTAGCCCTATGTCAGATCATTTTTACCCCCTCCCCCATTGGAGACATCTAGCCCTATGTCAGATCATTTTTTAATCAGTCAGGAGTGAGCCAAAATTTGTGTATGTAAGTAACATATATATTTTTCTCATTTTCCGATATCTCCTCGTTGGGAAGGTTGCCAACCCCAATG
>JAIGNY010002964.1:745000-792500 GCA_020152595.1 Chiridota heheva
TTAAATGGTACAATTATTTAGAATGTAATGTTACACAATATCACAGATTATCAAAATGATTAGTGGTCCCATATTTGAAAATGTTTTTTTTTAGGTTCTTAATGGACCCCATAATTTTTAAAACTTTAAAAGAAAAACATTTACCAAAACATACTTGATTTAATGATGCATGATGATTTATGTGATAATTGGCTGGGAGTGGGAACTGGGGTGTGCTATTTTCTAATTTTGACAATGTTAAACCTCTAATAGAAGTAAGGGGTTGAAGAAAGTGGGGAGGGGGGGGGGCTGAAAATTTGTATCGAACAATTTTCACAACCAACTTCTCCTAAAAGTTGGGTTATCAGAATTTGAGCAAAGAAGGATGTTTTTATTATCCCCCTCACTTTCTTTCTTTGTGTTGTGACCTCACCTATACATCGGCCAGATTGAGTTAATTTAAATCCAGGGCTGCATGTGCTTCTGCTGCACCTGAAGTAACCATAGTAGTTCTGACATGTGCTCCTGACATCACAATTATGCAGATTCTCAGTACACTCATTAACATCTGTTTAAGCAAAACAATTAAAAATCAAAATTATTTCCTCAGAATATACATTGTGGATATTCATGAGTACAAGATAACAAAGAATATCAATAAGATACATTTTTCGTACAATTTTGTCTATTATGCACTGAAATATAAAGCCTTTCTATACATTCACAAGAAATGAAATATGAAGCGATACATTTACTTTTAAGATTCAAACGATCAAAAGGCCAACTAAATCCACATAATAGTAATAGTAATTATATCATATAGTGCCCTTTCTATACAAGTATATTCAAGAGCTCTTTACAAACATTGGAGCTTTAGAATAGAAAGAGCTGCCCAAACAGCGCATCATCCATCCATTAGCTTAGGGAAGTGAATGAACACCGCGTTTCCATGCCTCTCTTCTCAAATAGTTCAGAGAACCAAGTAGGGTGTGGCTGTCCTACCATAAGGACAGATGGGTAAACATTCCCACCAAAGGACGGCAAGCGCCATTCAACCATTGCCACTTCTAACAGCTGAATGGGGAGCAGACGCTGAAAACAATGTACTTTGATGATCGAAGTATCTGTCTGCATAGCTGTGGAAAAACGGGTTAGACCTGACTGAGGCAAATTGAACCCGGTACCTCCGGTATCAAAGTCGTGCGCTCTACCAACTAAGCTACCCATAAAACAATAGTCCTAGAATAAAAAAACATTTCCACATGTGACCATGGTAAAAAATATCAAACAAATTTTACATGTGACCATGGTAAAAATATACACTACAGACAGTTAAATCAGTCAAATATACTTTCAAATAGTTTTCAAAATGGTCATAACAAAAGTGATAAGTAAAGAATGCCTAAAATTAAGAAACAGAATATTACCGTCACAAATTCCTGAAACTGAGTTGAATCTTAATCCACGTATACATGGTGTGTACTGAGAACACCTATAGGTTCCTTGTTCATTGACGCAAATCTCCCTATTGCCCACACAAGCATCAGCCAATGTGTTGCATTCGTCTATGTCTATAAGATATTTTTGCAAAAAATAAAACAGAAACATAATGTAAACCAGTGCCCCATCCAATTCCAACAGAAAATATAGTATTCATTTATCATCTACTTGGCATACATAGGGCATGAACCAAAAATTTTCAGCAGTGTCAGTGTCAGGCACCAGGGGCATAGCCAGGATAAAATGTCAGAGGAGTAAGGGGGAAGGGGAAAGCCAAATCAAAACCAGGGATGATGTGATAACGTGTTTTATGAGCAGTTTTGATATGATTGATGAAACATATTGGGAAAAGGGTGTATGGTTTTATAACCACAAAGCAGAGAGAAAGGTCTTCCCTGACAAGCTTTCTTTAGACTGCTAGGTAGGGAAAATTGGGAAATCATTAAGCAAAAATTGAAGGAAATTTGGGTAAAATAATTAGATATTTTAGTAAAATTTGGCAACATTTCCCAATAATTAATAAAAATTTACCAAAATTCATAAAAAATTGTGCCAAAAATAAAGGAAATTTTCCAAAAATTAAAGAAGATGGTATGACAGGTGAAAGAAATTTCCCCACCTAAAATTGAAGAAAAATTGCTCCAAAAGGAAGGTAATTTCCTGAAATTTGAAGAAAATAGAAGAAAAATTCCCAAAAATTGAGCAAACTGCAAAAAAATTAAAAGCAAATTTTCCAAACATTGAAGGAAAATTACAAAAAAATTGAAAACAAAAATCAAAGAAAAATTGCCCCAAAATAAAGAAAATTGTCCAAAACTTTGATTGAAGAAAACTGCACGAGAATAAGGAAATTGCCCAAAATTCAAAGACATTTCCCAAACATTGAAAAAATTTACCGACAATTGGTGAAATCTATCGTAAATCAAAGAAGATATAGCCCAAACATTGAATTGTTGAAGGAAATTTCCCAGAAATTGAAAAAAACTCACCAAAATTTTCCCAAAATAAAGGAATTTTGCCGAAAATTGACCTGACATTGTCCTTAAATGAAGGAAATTCCCGGAAATTGATGAGAATGAATTTTTTCTTCAAATATTGGAAGGATATCATAAATATTAAAGGAATTTTTCCAAAAATTGAAGAAAATTTACCAAAATTTAAAAAACAATTGTCCCAAAATGAAGGAAATTTTCCAAAAGTTACAAGAGAATGAACAGATGAAGGAAATTTCTTAAAGATTGAAAGTTATTTCACAAACATTGAATAAAATATCCTAAAAATTGAAGGAAAATTGGCTCATATGAAGGAAATTTCCCAAACATTGAAGAAAGTTACCAAAAATTAAAGAAATTTGACCAAAAACCAAAGAAAAAGTGCCCCAAAATTAAGGAAATTGTCCAAAACCTGAAGAAAACTGAATGAGAATTAAGGAAATCGCCCAAAATTGAAAGATATTTTTCAAATATTGAAGAAAATGTACAGACAATTGATGAAAATTTATCGTAATTGAAGAAAAATTACCACAAAATGTAGGAATATTCTGAAAATTACTCGAGAATAAAGGAAATTTCCCAAAGATTGAAAAAGATTTCCTAAAAATTGAAGAAAAATGACGTAAACCGTGACTAAGAATTATGTCATGGTAAAAAAGTAGTATCATTAAAGTATCATTGAAAATCTCAAGCCCCCCATGGCCATGGCACCCCCCCCCTGCCCCTCCTGGCTCCACCCCTGCTAGGCACCATGAACTGTGAGAAATATTAGAGGACCTACCGTACCTCTCAACATTTTCTCCTCGGATTTGGATGAATTGGAGAATCAATCGTGCTATCTTGGGGAGAAGTGGAGGACAAGTCTGCTTTCTTCCCTGTGGCATCAATATTGGGGGTACTATACACCTATCCGTTCCCACATTTTCTCCTTGGCTTTGAATGAATTAGAAAATTGATCCACGGAGACTCTACTTTATACTTTACATGGCCTATATACCCAAAAGCGGGATTTGAACACCATAAAATATCAATTTGAGTCCCCCCCACCCCCACACCACAGACTAGCTTATGCCTCTACCCACTTGTCGGTAAGTAATAACCTTCTTGTAGGTACAACTTTTTATTAGAGTCACAACTCTTATTGACAACTAAAACAACCTTTAGACCATATAATCATCTCCCAATCATAAGGACAACCCAAGGAACTATTGCTGGTTCTTTTCCTGGTACAATTTCAAATATTGTGAAGGAAATTCAGGAAGTTAAAATTATGCCATTTCATGCAGAATACCGTCACAATTCTTAGTAACAATTAATAGCAATGCCAAATGTCTGATCCTCCGGATCAAATATACAGATTATCATCGTAATCCCAGGATATCCTTTACACTTTTATTAGGAAGTAGATATACCTGCTGAATTTCTTAGCATTTCAAGAGATAAAAATCAGAGATATATTTTTGAGGACAATCAACCTTGTTTTGAAAACCTTACAGTTCAAAAACAACATTGTGATTTTTGATTTCTGCAACCTGATTGGAGTTTTTGTCATTGCATGAAATCGTCTGTTCACAAGAATGATGTACACGTCTGCTCCCAAGAATGATATGCACAGACAGGAATAATAAACACATTTCAAAACAATCGAAGACAAACTGTCATCCCTGGTTACTTCAACATTCTCTTGAAATTAAAAGTACAAGAAAATCATCTTTCCCCTTTTGGGCTCATTAAATTGGGCACTAAGCCAAACATATGTAGCAGCTTTCAACATCTTCAACATAATTTACTTTTGACAAAGGCAGTTCATTGCATAGGTGCCCTATACCCCCTTCGAGGTCATTTAACAAAAATTCAATTTGTCAAAGTTTGGAGAACCTCTGCCCCACCTTCCAAGCTCTCTATAAAATTGAATGCTCCATTTGCTAGATGAGCCCCTAACAATTCTTGATCCCAAACTTCAATGATTAGGTCTGGACCCAGTTCTTAATATCCCTTGGACCCACTCATACATTTTAGATGTTAATTCAAGTCTTTGTTGGACCCAATCCATTCCCATTTTCTAAACATGAAATGTTAGAAAAGAACTGTATTGAGGGTTGCAATGAATTAATTAGTATTTTCTTTCATGAAACAACACAAATTGTGTGAGCAAAAGTAATTTTATCCTGGACATTGGCGTACAAGACGGGGGTGCCAGCTCCCCAATCGGATGCAAAGCATACCTATTCAGGCAAAGTAGTTAGATATATTTGGGCGAAATAGTTAGATATATTCTGGCAAAAAAGGAAAGGGAACATATATATTAGGAATAATGAAGGTCTCACGAATTGATTTTCTAAAGTCAGATTCCATGGCTTTAATGATATCTGAAATCTTCAATTTTGGGAAAATCTTCAATTTTTGTAAAATTTCATTTATTTTCATGAAATTTGCCTAAATTTTCCCGCAATTTCCTTCATTTTCAGGAAAGTTGCTTCAATTTCATGAAATTGCTTCAACTTTTCCGCAATTTCCTTAATTTTCAGGAAATTAGCTTTGAACAATTTTCATGAAATTTGCTTCAATTTTTGTGTAATTTCCCGTCATTTTCAAAAAGCTTTAATAAATATTGAGAGAAAATAATTGATATCTTTGGTACCTGGGACAATCGTGAACACAATTTATTTTTGGCTTGCATACTTGATTTTTTTATGTGAGGGGGAACTACTCCACTTATTCAGGTAAAATCAAGACTGCCCCACCCCCCCCCCCCTCTCCCAATTTAAACATCTCCCATATGCTGATTCACTATCCTCTTTGCCATGATATTCACATGTTTAACAAATCAAATTCTGCCCCTTAAATATGAAATGAGTAAATAACCAGAAAATGAAAATGTTTAGTGGTTCCGATGCATCCTTTTGTTGTTGGTTGATTTTCAAGTTTTACATTAAGCCCCACCTACTCATTATTGTGCATGACATCAACCCCAAAACAATAGGGCACATCTACAGACCATGCATGGGCTATCTGTGTACCACATATGACATGAATGCAACTTCTCATTCTTGAGATACCGTGTTTACAAGCTCTTTTTAGCAAAATCATTCTAAGCCATGCTCACTACACATATTGATAAATTTGATGTTTTAAAACCATGAACAGATACACACTAGCTAACATCATAATTATACCAAATATGAAAAAACGGACAATTAGTTGTTAAAAAAGAGTATTTCAAGATTTTACATTAAGCCTTGCCCACTCATTAATATGTGTGACATTATCACCAAAAACAATAAGGCACATCTACAGACTATGGCGTACCTATGTAAGACATATGACATAAACACAATGTGTCTTCAAGTTCTGTGGATTTCCTGTTTACGAGCTATATACGAGCAAAATCACATTCTGAGGCTGAGCATGAGATTCAAAACTTTTGCACAATGAGCATGTGGACACCAGGGTTCTAGCTAGACAAGTTTGAGTGTTGAGTTCCAGTGATAATCCAAGGTGACCTCCTAGACCCCCTCCCATGAAGAACTGTTCAAATTTAGTGCACTTCTATTGACAAATTGTCAATGAACAAGTTTTTTTTTTTAATCGGAATGGTAGAAGAATTTGTAAAATATTTTTATGTACAATGGATATTTAAAATACAATGGATATTCAACTGTCAAAAAGCCCTCCCCCCCCCCTTCCCCCTCAAAAACAAAAGTACAAACATATGCCGGAAACTCTTTTCTTAATTCCCATTGTTATTCATCTCGCCCAAACTTTTTACCGCTTTTATTTTCGTCCCAGTATTGTTCGACGAAAGCCAAGCGGCACATGTACCTATGAACTACGCAACAGCTTTTATCAATATAAAATCCCCCACAAATCAAAAGAATATTGATCAGTCCATTTTAATGTTAAGTGCATATAGGCTTTATAACAAATGTGATTGGTTACTAACATTTGGACCAGTCTATAAGCACGCCTTGGGGAAAGGGGGAGGGGGGTGTAATTTTTACTTTGATAAAGTTTGTTTGTATGGCAAGTGACGGACTTGGCAAGCTGCCAGCAGTGATTCACAAGGATTAAAACATGAACCTGAACTGTGTGCATGTATGTACGTTTATGCAAAAAGCTT
Source organism: Chiridota heheva (assembly GCA_020152595.1). Lineage (NCBI taxonomy): Eukaryota > Metazoa > Echinodermata > Holothuroidea > Apodida > Chiridotidae > Chiridota > Chiridota heheva. The sequence goes on from JAIGNY010002964.1 coordinate 751,592, forward strand.
CGTGTATAGGTGATTTCATGATAATATGTACGTTCAATTGCTTTAAATTCCTATGGTTCAGTTGTTTTGATCGGAATTTAATGTGCGTAATGTATGTTATGTTATGTGTGTAAATCAGCGGATGACATAAATAGAGCGAGAGGGAAAGGAAATCTGTTTAAACTCTTAATTATTCAATCGAATTGAACTTTTGAGTGCTGGGCGGAAGAGTGAATCTTAGAGCCAAGGGTGGGCGGGAATTGCGAGTCCTGGGGGAAAATTGCGAGTCCTGGGCGGGAATTGCGAGTCCTGGGCGGGAATTGCGAGTCCTGGGTGGGAATTGCGAGTCTTGGGCGGGAATTGCAAGTCCTAGGCGGGCCTGTCCAGTGCCGCCCACCGTAGCTAGAACCCTGGTGGACACTACTTAACAACACATACCAAAAATATGAACATTTTTACATTAAGTCCTACCCACTCATTAATATTCATGACATTACCACTAAAATTAATAGGGCACATCTGCAGACCATGGGCTACCTGTGTACCACATATGACATAAATTCAATGTGTTCGATTTCATGTTTACAAGCTCTTATTCGACAAACCCACATTAAGCCCCACCCACTATGCTTATTAATAAGATTCAACGTTTTTATACCATGAGCATGTGGACACTAGCTACCAACAGTATTATACAAAATATGAAACAAAACGGACATTAACGATTGTTGAAATATGAGCATTTCAAAAAAAAAATATTAATCCCTGCCCACTCATTAATATGTATAACATCAACACCAAAAACAATAAGGCACATCTTCAGACCATGGGCTATCTGTGTACCACATAGGACATGAATCTAATGTACCCATTTTGGAGATAACATATATACAAGCTAGGTGTAACACACACACTTACACCTGTACACACACATACATAGACACGCACGATAAACAGACCGGCTAGGTTTCTAATGCTGATCGCATCGGAACCAAAAATGCTATGCGACATCCTCCAAATTTTAGTTTGCGGCTTCAAATTCCAAACCTTGGGAATTATGAGGCCTATCATCACTAACCTTCACAGCTGACTCTGTCAAAGGCCAGTCTATAGCCTGAAGGACATGTGCATTTGTAGGTCTGTCCAAATATCCGACACCCGTGCTCACATGGTGAATTGTCACAAAGACTCCCTTCGGCACTTGCTGTAGGGGCAAGCGTTGTGCTACCTGAACAGATAGAAAAGAGAAAATGATGCTCACATACACATCAGTTATGGTGCAGGTGATACATCCCAGCTTGACTTGTGTTTGAAGTAAATATTTTATCCTGCATATACATACCGTATTTGATGTAATAAGTGCCCAAGGCGCCTATAAAAATAAAATTGCACCACATTTTAGGCCCAAAGTTTCTTCCTAATAAGTGGCCATGGACAGTGTGATATTCAAACTGCACTGTACATATCAATGAATATAACCACTAACCACCACAAAAACATTGGGAGCGTCACATGCAAAATAAACAAAGAATTGAATAAAACACATATTTTAAGTCTTCAAAAATAAATCAAATAGAGTATGTTATCAGTCAAAAAATGTTGGGTGGGTGTTTATTAGATCAGGGGTGCTTGATACGTCGAATACGATATTACAAGAATACTGCCCACTTTGTCAGCACCCCCTACAAAATCTGAGTGAAATCTGACAAAAGTTCACAGAACCGTGACTACACACTTTTTTTTTAAATATCACAGAACACCAGAAGCCTAGTTCAAACCACAATAAATGTTAATTTTGTTGAAGCCTGGAAGTACGCACAACGAAACTTGAATCTGCAATCTTTCCTCCCTCTGTTATTCTATGGAAGCAAATTGTTCGGGATATTAGAACAACTAGAGGACAGTTGATACTTATTCCAGATGTAATTCTGATCCCTTGCAACAAGAAGTTTCCTTTCTTAAAGGATTTTAATTTGGAAGCTTTTGCAACAACAAAAATACTATGCATTAGACCTAATACCTGTAAAGCTCATTTCTGCACTTCAGCCAAAATTTGTATTCATAAGCAAGGCTTTCTTGATATCAAAGCTCCAAAGTTTTATAATGGTAACAAGATGGTTATTGGAATTTTCTACAATAGATTCGTAATTATTGGTCAGTGGATTTGTTTACCAAAAGTGTCTAAGAAGGAAGGGGGGAGGGGGCACAAAATCAAATTTGCCTACCAAAATTCGGGGAAAATTCTCACAAATAACGCTAAGGAACAAAATCTCCCTATACAAAAGATATGAATTATAAAATGGGAGGGGGGGGGGAATGCACCCCTTGTCACCCCATAATCCGTCTATGGTCATCAGGCATGTCCATCTTTTGTGAGAGGGAAAAAGGACAAATGACACTGTTATTTCTTGTTTTAAAATTTTGATATTTACAATTTTAGTAACAAATGGTAAAAAGAGAACCAAAACACAGAGAAATACATTTGAAATCATATTTATTTCAGGAGAAATAGACTTCTACACATGTCAAGAAAGTTTGTTTTCATAATATCAATACCAATCGCACTATCTTATACCAGGAAATATTAATATGTCAGGTGACAAGTTAGCGGCTCTTAAAATTGTGTCTGATAAAATCATGAAGTATCCAGTAAATGATAAAATAAACTTTGCAAATCTCAGGAAGTCATGTGTCAAAGTTGAGAGCAAAACAAATATAGAATGATTAGATCCTGATATGCATGATGCACTTAAATACACACCAGGGATGGTGTCTGTTTTCCGTGTTAGTAATAGTGCCAAAAGTATTGGAAATGTCATTGCCAAAAGGAAGTTGCAACCTTAATTATTCAACTTGTGACCACAGGAAAATCCCATCTTTCTCCAATTGCAGACATTAAAATAATGAATCACATTTAAGGCAAATCTGGCAGTTAAATAAATGTCTTAAATGTCTTGGTTTAACATTACACAATATAAGGGAAATACTTATATGCATGTATATACCAATGGATGATTTCCATCGATTGGTTCCCCTTCTTGTGCCAAAAGGTTTTCTAATGGGAATGCCAGATAGCACAGCATAGTCTTATTAAATCAACAACCAAAAGAGAGATATGTACTTGCGACTGCAGACATTTTGGGACAATTTCTCCCCCCAAAATATTTCTGCCCTGCCCCCCACAAAAAAACCGAATGTAAGTATAGTACTTTGTAATCGCCCTCATAATTTCAATTCAATCACCCATACAGTAACTGAACAAATCTTAATTTACATAATATGATAGCTGTCTTGAGAAATTCTACAGGCCTTATAGGTATTATTATGCAAGAGCAACCAGTATTCAATAAAAAAGCATAATGCTCAAGGAATTTTCCAACAGATTCAAGTTCAACAGTGTTTGACAGTAGCAAATGCAGTATAGTTATTAGCAGTGCCTTCTTTTTAAGAAATCTGGAAAAGGGCCAAAAAAAGGGATATTATCTCCACACAATTTATAAGTCAGCGGCGTAGGATTCTAGGAAAATAGTTGACATGGGGAAAAGCCAAATTTTATTTTTGTCCCAACAAACCTAGAAAATAAATGAGTCTCTTATGTCCAAAACCTGTTTGTAAAAAGAAAGAGGAGGGAGGGGTGGTCTTAAGTTTTGGGATATTTTGCCAACATTTTCAGAAAATTGCAGAAATTATTTTCTAAAAATGAAGAAACTTTCCCCAAATTGAAGGAAAATCTACGATAATGAGGCAAATTTTCTAAAAATGAAAGTAAATTTCTTGAAATAGCAAAAAAATCCCCAAATTGTGAGAGAAAAAAATCCCAAAATTGAAGGAAATTTCCTGAAAAATTGAATTAAAATTCCAGAAAATAATGGAAATTTCCTGAGAATCAAAGCAAATTTCACAAAATGAATGAAAATTGAAGAAATTTGAAGGAAATTATCCAAAATGAAGAAAATTTCCCAAAACTAAAGCAAATTTCTCAAAAAGGAAGAAAATTCCCAAAAAATTGAAAAAAAAAAAATCCAAAAATTGAAGATAATTTCCAGAAAATAAAGGTTTAAAGCAAATTTCCCTAAAATGAAAACAGATTCAAGTTCAACAGTGTTTGACAGTAGCAAATGCAGCATAGTCATTAGCAGTGCCTTCTTTTTCAAGAAATTTGGAATAGGGGAAAAAAAGGTATCATCTCCACACAAATTATAAGTCAGTGGCATAGGATTCTAAGAAGATAGTTGAAATGGGGGGGAGCCAAATTATATTTTCGTCTCAACAAACTTAGAAAATAAATGAGTCTCTTATGTCCACAACCTATTTGTAAAGGAAGGGGGTCTTAGGGTAAAGGAAGGGGGTCTAAAGTTTTTGGAAATTTTGCCAGTATTTTCAGAAAATTGCAAAAAATTTCTCCAAAATGAAGGAAATTTCCAGAAAAGGATTTTGTTTTTGAAAATTAAAGATTTCCCCGAGTATGTTAGTCAATGTTGAGTTAACAGTGTTAATTTCTTATGTATCATCTTAATATATTTGCTTCATAGGGATATTTTCCCAGGGTAAAAAAACTCACTAGTGGGGGCAATAAAAAAAAATGGCAAGGGGGCATTTTCCCCCCAGTTAGTATGTTAAAATAGGCTATGCATTAGCATCGCACCACCTCGGTTCCATCCCTTAGCAAACTCTACAGTTGAAATTAAGAGAAAATAGCATGCCCCCCAATTATTTCACTTGCCACCCCCCCCCCCCCTCCATAAAAAAAAATGTAAAGCTGGCTACTGGCCTGACTGCAGGTTAGGGACTAGTTGTGAAACTTCCAAGGGTTTATTGACAGCACTAGGATTTTGATTCCGGGGGAAGATGAGGGAGGGGTGAGGGAAAATGTGTATTAATTTATTCTCTGTATGTGCATAAGTCACTCGCACCAAAGTTTCCGGGGGAGGTAGAGGGAATCTCTCTCTCTCTCTCTAGGTGCCGAGTCTGGAACAGACATTGGTGATCATGGCCCTCCAGTCACTTCTGTTTAGAGCTAAATGCATAAACTTATTGTTACTTAGGCTGTTGTTGGTTGCCCAGTTGTTTAAGCTTTGGACATATTTATCTCGCTGCCTTCCTCTGCTTCTTTTGACCTCAATTTTCCCACATACTACAAGTTGTTTCAACCAACCCTCCTAATAAACATGCCCGAAAAATTTCATTTGTCTCCCTCTGATGGCATTGAGTAGACCTGTCCATACCTGAAGCTATTAGGACATCATCATTTGTTTTCCTTTCTGTCCAAGATATTTTCAACATTCTCCTAATGAACCACATTTCCATAGCTTCTAATCTTTTTTTGATGTCACTGGTAATTGTCCAGCATTCACAGCCATAGAGATTAGTAGACCATACGTATGCCATCAAGACACAAACTTTCGTGTCCATTCCAATATTTTTATTTTACAGCATTGGATTCATTTTGTAAACATGTCTTTGGCAATTGCAATGCATTTTCTAACTTCGTTAATGCACCGACTATCTGATGTTAGTGTGTAGCCTAAGAACTTAAAGTGTTGTACTTGTTTAATTATTTCTCTTTGGCTTTTGCTTTTTTTGAAACCACTATACAGTCTGTTTTCTTTACATTTAGAGACAGCCTCTCTTTTCACTTTCCTCTACAACTTTATCCAGAAGAGACTGCAGTTTTTCTTCTGACTCTGTTATAAGTACCGTGTCATCTGCATAGCGTAGGTTATTTATATTATAGCCTCCAACTTTCAGGACCTCAAGACTGTCTTGACTTTGTCAAAGGCTTTGGAGTAATCAATGAAACATAATTATAAATCTTTCTGTACTTCTATGCACCTTCCATGATCAATGTTAATGTAAATATTGCATTCCTTAGTGCCTTTGTCTACAACAAAACCAAATTGTGTTTCTGAAATTTCTGGCCGGATACTATTTCTCATCCTGGACATTAGAACACAAGTAAGACCTTGGTGATATGGCTCATCAAGCTAATGGTCCTGTGTAGTTCGCATTCTGTTGCACCTGGTTTCTTGGGTAAGGTTATGAAGATAGATTTGCTCATACCTGGTGGTATCTTATCTGTATCATATATCATATTTTAAAGCCTAGTTATAGTTTCGATGCCTACATCATCAAGAGCCACAAAAACTTCAATTGGCATTTTGTCAGGTCCTGATGCTTTGCCATGTTTCATGTTACTGATGGCTCTTTGCACTTCCTCCATTAGTATTGGTGGGCCCTCCATGTTCTTTTTAATGGTAGGTTTTTCTCTTCTGTTATGATCAAAGAGTTCTTTGATGTATTCTGACCATCGGTGTAGGATGTCCTCTCTGTCCATGAAGATGGTACCACCTTTTGATTTAATGCAACCTGTCTGTGTACAGGTACGTTTTCCTGTTAGTTCTCTGACTTTTTCATGCATGTATTTACTGTTTATGTTAAGTGTATTCTCAATTTCTTTGCACTGTTGATGGATCCAGGTTTCTTTGGCTTCATTGCATTTTTTCTTTACTACTCTGTTTATTTCATGATATCTTTCATCATAATCCTTTGCTAACCGTCTTGTTTCCATTAAGTCCAGGATTTCTTGGGTCATCCACTTTTTGTGATCCTTTTTTGTCTGTTTTGGAATCTGTTCACTCATTGCTTTTGTAACTGAATCTTTCATTTTTTTTGCCACATTTCATCAGTCTCAGTGAGGCTTTCCAGAACTTGGAATTTGTTCTTCACTGAAACTGAGAATCGATCTTTTATGTCTGGATCAGTTTTTAACAGGTTGATCTGTAATTTAGGTTCCTTTTTAGGTTTCTTAAATAATCTAAGTTTTACTAAGATTTGACATTTGACAGGAATATGATCACTGTCACAAAAAGCACCGGGCATTGACTTAGCTGTTTTGACCAAATTTTGAAACTGTTTTTAAATCAGTATGAAATCAATCTGATTTCCGACTCTTGTCTCCTGGGCTCTTCCATGTCCAACATCTTATCTTCTTGGGTGGTTTTCGTACCAAGTGTTGACAATTATGAAGTCATGTCCTCTGCACCATTTAACTACTCTTTCTCCACAGTCATTTATTTCTCCTAGTCCAAATGGTCCAACAATATCTTCCACTTTGCAGTTTCCAACATTGTCTACTACATAAACCAAATTGTGTTTCTGATATTTCTGGCCGGATACTATTTCTCATCCTGGATATTAAAACACGAAGCAAGACCTTGGTGAAATTGGAAGGGGAGGGGGGGGGTGGGGGTGGGGGTGGGGAGGGAGGGGGTAGGAGCGGATAGCGATCTAGAAACAGTTTAGTGAATTTATTTTCATAATAACCTGTACACCACTTCCAGGACACAAAAGATGAGACTTAGCTAGTACATAAACACCACAACAGTAGCCAATCAGCACTCCAGAAATTTGACAAAAGATGTAAGTATGAACTGAGCATACAGTAAATGTATGATTTAAGTGTCAAATGATTGTTTTGTATAATGTGCAGTTATATCCAATATGAAATACAAAAAAAACCTGGTGTAATATATACAAATTGTCAGATGTGAGGAGAAATCAAACATATGGATGATTTAAGAGCCAATAAAAACCTAATGAACTAGATTTATTATTAAAAGGATTTTGTATAATTTAATCTTTTTGTTGTTCTTCAAGTCCTCTAGCATACACAATGGACGTGACCAATCATAATCCTTTAAATAAGTTTTCTCCTCCAACCAAAACAACAATTACCAAAATGTCATATGAACTTTATTCTTGCACAAATATATTTATTTAGGTCAGGAAAAATAGAAACATTAATTGCTTCCTTTCAAACACCTGTGTAAATACCTGTACAAAGTGCCTACATATGTACCAAATCATAAAACTAACAATTTATTTTAAGAATATACTGAACAAATCAAACTTTGCGATCTTTCTTTGATCTAAACTTGGAATCCCTAGGATGTCAAAAGTTACTGTTTCATCTGAGAAAACTTTCCATCTTCTTTCAATTAAAAATTCATCACCATTGATCATGAACATATAAGAACTTTTTGAACTTTCAAAAGCCTTAAAAGTTCATTGCATTTATATCTTCAAAGTAACCATCTCTAATTCTAATAATAGACCATTCAGGTAGAATCCTACAACAAGGTATTTTAAAAGATTAATTGTTCTTTTGCATCATTAAACTCATACCGATCGTGTTTTGCATGTCAGATCAACAGCTAAATTAACAGATTAATTTATATTTCTAGCCAACCAGGAGTTATTTTCTTTGTGTAGAAATAAAATGTTCTCTTTTATACTATTTACTGCTAAGAATGTCAATTACAAATCTTCATATGTTGATCCCCAAATTAGTTCCCTGCTTATTTTGAAGCCCAAACAGGTTATATACAGAAAATTATATCACAACTATCATGAATCTTATCTAAAGAAAAGTGCTTGGCCCGTCGTCGCCAATAAATCGTATACATACTAGTAATTGATTGCCTTGTCTGTGAATGTGATCGGCCAAAAGTTGGTTACCTGTTATAGATACTTGATTTTACAAATTGTATTGTGATGTTCACTGAGCAATAAAACAGGGGTTTGTCTAACTTTCCATTTTTGAGGGGGCTTAAGCCCCAAAAAACATTGAGGGCCAGTTTTAAATTACGGAGGACAAATGTGTAGAAAGTTGGGGACTCCCCCCCCCAATCCCCCTGGAAAGGGTTTCTATTTCCCAGTTCCATGCATGCTTATTTTGGTGACAAACTGTGAAATTATTACCACAGAATTAAAGGGAAATGCATAAAATTGTTGGAAAGTTTGTTACAATTTCGCAACAGTTCCAAAAAAGTTTTCGAAATTGACAGTGATTTCCTGCAAAACTGAAGAATTTTCCTGGAAATTTCCCAAAAATATTAAAATTTCCCAAAAATTGATTTATGGCACTGCAGCAGTCAGAGTCAAATGTGCCAAGAGAGTGTTACAAATTTAAAGGCGCAAGAGTAAGGACGGAGCTGGTTGGAATAGAAAGAGGGGATAGGATGGAGAGAAAAATAAACAATAAAGGTGCAAATAAAGGTATTAAAAAGAAGGATAGGAAGGTATGGTAGAAAATGGGAGGGGGAGTGTGGGTAAGGATTAGATCAGGTGGAATAAATTGCTATTGCAGAGGAAGGTGATGATGTTGGAGGGAGTGATGATCTTGGAGGGGGGATTGTTCTTGAAGAGGAGGTAAGGAATGATCTGGAGAAAGTTTTTGATGAAAACCTAAGGGAGGGTTGACATTGTTTTTATCCAAAAGTAAAGATTTTGGGATCAAAATTGAAGATTTTTGGGCCAAGATTGAAGATGTTTGTCCAAAATGGATGAATTCTGAAAACCTGAAAAAATTGTATCCAAAAAAGGTTTGGTCAAAATTAAGATTTTAATTGAAGATGTTTGTTCAAAATGGATGAATTCTGGTGAAAATTGTAAAATATTTACAAAAATGTCAACTTCTGTTTTCACACATTAATTTGATATCAGTTAAATATATGTATGGCTTTGACAAAAAAAAAAATTATTGAGGGGGGCCATAGTATTTTTTAGGTGGCTAAGCCCCCAATAACCCCTCTTAGACATGCCATTGTGATAAAACCTTTTTTTTTAAGTCTATTATTACTACATTTTTAAAGGGGTTATTGATAAAGACATCATTTTCTGTATTCCTTCAAAGAATTATGATACACAAAACAAGCAAATGACAGAAGGATTTGCAAAAAAATACAACAAAAAGTGCACCCACTTATACATTACAATTAAATTTGCATATTGATGCAAAAAAAAAAAAAAAAAGCTATAAAATGGTCAACTTATTAGGATATGATGAAAACATTTGATACTGATAAGACTATAAAGTAATGGTGCCTCTAAGACTTCTAGAAACTTGACATCAAACTGAGATTTATTTCCTTTGGCCACTACATCTGTCCATCTGCCCACTACATGTCAAACTGATTTGTTTGCTAGCAAGTCTAAGGTTTCTTTTTATCATTTTTTGTTCAACTTTGTGGACCTTTAGTGTTTGCCATGATCTGAAGATAAAATTGCAGGTGTCCCTCCTTTTTTACGCTTTTGTTGACCTCCGAAAAATAAATTACACTATAGGGATTTCAGGTCAAAGACAAACTTTTTTTTCTCTTTCCATTTCTTATAAAAATGATCAATCAAACTTTTCCCTAATCCCCATTGATTTATAAACTTGTTGTTCAACAATATTATACCTCTTGTTTCCAAGAAGAAAGAAGGTCATACTATAAACAGTACCTATGAGAAACATAAATTTGTAAACAATAAAAGTTTATGGGTCAGTCATACAATATACAAAGGAAACAGCATAACTGTCAGTCTTTTCCATAATGTCATAGTAGAATAAATGGTGGTGGGGAGGGGGTATGTATAAAAGTGTGGGGGTAAAATTTAAGAGGTAAAATTTGCATACCTTTTAGTATCCTGACAATCACGGCAGATGTATAAAATGAAAGGGGTTAACATTACTGTGTACTGTTTACATGCCACTGCTTAAGCAAACTTTAAGCAACAATCTATTTAATACAATGTTTTCCTTGAGTCTCAAGAATAACCAAACACAAATGTTCAAATTAATCATAATTATTTCTTATAAATACATAAATGAATTTTCAAAGATACGAGTATCAAAAATTAGACCTGTGTTATTTGCTTTCCCTGTACTTAGCAAAAAAGTTGCCCCCTTAATTTTTTGACTAAAAGCTCTTTTTAAGTTCTTTAATGAACAAAATTCAGACCCACCATGCTCTTTTTTTTAGCTTGCAGTGATCTTCCCTGTGTGAGCAGATGAGTACAAACATGAATGAATAAAGTGACTTACCATCTAAATAAAAGTTTGAAAAAATCTGATTAGTAAAAAGAGGAACAATCTTTTTTAATGATGATTGCGTGCAGTGGTCATAGGAAAGGGGGCAAGCGAGAGACAAATTTGTCTCATGGGGAGGGAATCTTATGAATTGGACAAAATATGTAACTTTACAAAAAAATTCTGGGGAGCAAGTGGAGGGGCAAAGCAATCTCATGGGTGGAAAATGCCCCCATAGCACCGCCACTGATTGTGTGAACGTTCTCTTCTTCCACCTACCATTTTTGGCAGATATCAATTTATATTTAATTGGTAGGAACTGCCTTCAGGATATTTCATGCATGGGCAACAATAACAGCAATTAATGCCAGAAACAACCAGGAGGCAGTCTCTGTTTGAACACTCTTGATTTTCTAGAAAAAACATTGAGTGTCATGTTCATAACTTAAACCACAATGTCCCAGTAAAGCAATCAGTCCTCCAGGGATATGTTCTTAACCCCTTGTTGGTAATTATAGGCTGCAATATTGATATGTTCTGAAAATCTGAAGAATATGAGAAACCTAAATACACTCAATTACTGTCAAATCTGGTTCCAGATAGCCTCAATTTTCAAAAAAGTTACAGACATATTTTTAAACTTGGTAGTTTCAATGATCAAAAAAGTTTACTTTGTCACCATGGAAATGGCAAACACTAGCCAATTTGAATTCGCATTGACAGTTTTTAGGAAATTTCACATGTCCATAAGGTTTCAATTTACTATAAATGACAGACAATAGATTAAAGTTATTGTTTTTGGCACTGAGTGACATTGTAAAGTCTTCCTTTACCAAGTCTTCTCATTTCAGCTGGAAAAATGGAGCATCAAGAATATACCAACAGCAATCTAATGCAAATTTTGATATTCATTGGTTCATTTACAACTACCTTAATCCCATTTAAAACTGGCTGGGGGGAATACCCTACAATGTTGATTTCATATACAACATCAAAGTTATTTTTAACTTCTTTCAAATTATTTGGATATAGTACATAGGCTACACAATAGCTACATGTATGTGGTAAGAAGACTTGTTTATTTTTTAAGCAAGCATAGATTGTTGGGGATGGAAGGACACATCCGTCAAAATGCAAGGATAATAAAAATCAACTTCCTTTCCCAAAATGTAAAAATAAGACTATACTCGAGTAACAAATGATTGAACATTTTACAACTCGGCTGCCAAAGTTTCTAAGCCATCTACATTTGCAAACTTTTGTTAGTGTAATACTCTCAGTTGTTGCATCACATTGTGATTTTGCTGAGAAGATGGGGACTTCATGGTTCACCCATTCATTGTTAACTTTCAAACAAGTCTCTGGATCTCATGCCAAATGTCTGTCATCTGCAGGGCTGCATCACAAACTGCAGCAAATGTCTGTCATCTGCAGGGCTGCATCACAAACTGCAGGAAATGTCTGTCATCTGCAGGGCTGCATCACAAACTGCAGCAAATGTCTGTCATCTGCAGGTTTACATCACAAACTGCAGCAAATGTCTGTCATCTGCAGGTTTGCATCACAAACTGCAGCAAATGTCTGTCATCTGCAGGTTTGCATCACAAACTGCAGCAAATGTCTGTCATCTGTAGGTTTGCATCACAAACTGCAACAAATGGCTGTCATCTGCAGGGCTGCATCTCAAACTGCAACAAATGTCTGTCATCTGCAGGTTTGCATCACAAACTGCAGAAAATGTCTGTCATCTGCAGGGCTGCATCACAAACTGCAACCAGAAGCTATGGTTTAACTGATGTAAGTTCAATCATTATCTTCTGTTTTTTTACAGGAACCCCAAAGGGTCCCAAAAATTTGTCTATTGTTTTACTAAGGTCCCAGTTGCCTGTGTTACACCACTGGCCAGAAGTCTGATTTTTTTAAATAATTCTGGTTCCAAACAAAGACTTTTTACAAGTATTGGTCAGAACAGAACCAAGTTCTGCGGTGCATTTCTTACATCAACTCGGAGAAATGATCCAATTCTTATATGATTCAGCTTTTATCTTGTCAATTAAGTCACACAATTCATAAAAGATGTCAGAGGGGTCCTTATGTTATTCATTTTATACCAAGTTATGTATTTCAATTATTTATTTACAGTTATACTCATTACAGCTACAAGAGTTTAATGGCATATGAAAAACACAACCAGTTAATACAAGAACTACCTGGTTAGAATACATAACAATTGTTTGTAATACATGACATATTTTAGTAATACATGTTTTTACATGGTAAAATGTTAAGATTTTTAAATCCTTTAAATCCCTCCCCCCTCACCCCCTCCCCTCCTTCCCCCATGATTGAACACTGATTTGGACATATTGTATTTATTAAAATGTCAAGTGTGGAAATCCAACTCAACTGTAAAACAAAGTACATGTTTATTTCTTATAGAATGTGACTTCCAATTCTGGATGATTCTTTACATATTTTCTTGGTTTCTCTGCTCTTCAATTCTTCTACAAACAATTGTTGGGTTTAATACAATAAAAATATTTGACATAAATCACCTTATTCTGCTTACACACACTGAACTTGACTCAAAACCCCCAAAATATGCTGTTATAAACTAGCTCATAAATTAACTTAGCAGTTTACCTCAGAAGAGATAAATGTGCTATATTGAGCGCTCACAAATCTCAGCAGTGCATTTCCCCTAAATGGGCAGAATCATATAAAACAAGTCAAACTCCATTTTCTAGCATGACAATCAACTTGATCAAAAAGAGGTTATAGGTAAAATTATCTGTTTCTTCAAAAAAATCAAAATTTCAAAAAATCTGAAAACAAATAGGATATCATTGCATTAAATGATTGAGGAAGTGTGTCCACATTCCATTCTACATAAACATCTCTTTTTCTTAAACCCAAGTTAAGTATGTTTAGAAGCAGATGTCAAAGAGTGTATGGAGAGTGTGAATTTACTGGAATGTGTCGATCTTCAACCCAGGGTGGTATCATATTTTAGAAGAAGAGAGCAGAGTGGCTAGAGTGACAGGTGAGGCTATTATCCTGAAATTTACTGCTACAACCCAAATATTTAACAAAAATAATATATTTACAGACTTGAAGGGTGAAGGTAAGTTCAACAAGTTCAATTGAAACAAGATAACAAGGGCTGGTAATAAAGTACAAAATCTTACCTCCATATTTTAAGCTTACAAACACAAGACAATTTTTGCAGAATAAGTTATTTAGAACAATTGTACTTTATCTGTAGTTTAAAACAGTATTACATTCTAAACAAATCAGTTTTTTTATTTTGAAAATAGGATTTTTTAGTTATGGCAAATCAAAGTTTGATTAAGTTTATATTTATTACTTACTTATGCCTTGTCACACTTGCCAGTGCATAGGCCATCGACCACTCATACTTACTTACTTATGCCTTGTCACACTTGCCAGTGCATAGGCCATCGACCACTACCTTGTCACACTTGCCAGTGCATAGGCCATCGACCACTCCTTGTCACACTTGCCAGTGCATAGGCCATCGATCACTCCTTGTCACACTTGCCAGTGCATAAGCCATCGATCACTCCTTTCCATCTCACACGGTTTTGGGCTACATCCTCAATTGCACTCCATGAATGTGAAGCAGCTTTCACATCTTTCTCCATATCTCTCCTCCAAGTGTTCTTTGGTTCATATCTCTTATCTCTTATCCTCTTCTTTTTTCCTTGGGGATTCCATGATAAGGCTTGCCTAGTGATGTTGGACCTAGGCTTCCTTAGCGTGTGACCAATCCATCCCCATTTCCTTCTGCATATAACTTGTTCAACTGGTTGTTGATTGGTCATTTCCCCCAGTTCTTCGTTCCTTATTGTTTCAGGCCACCAAATTCTCATAATTCTTCTGCGACATTTGTTTATGAACACCTGGACAGTGTTTGATTCGGTAGTACGCTCATGTGGTAGTACGCTCATGTTTCTCACCCATAGAGTAGCACTGCTTTCACGTTTGACTTGAAAATCTTGAGCATTGTTGTTCGTGTAATGGCTCTTAAGTTCCAAACTTTACAAAGAAGATTAAATGCCACTCTTGCCTTTCCAATTCTCACTTTGACATCTTCATCTGATCTATCTGATATGTTCATCTGATCTACCTGATATGTTCATCCGATCCACCTGATATGTTCATCTGATCCACCTGATATGTTCATCTGATCCACCTAATATGTTCATCTGCTCCACCTGATGCGTTCATTGTGCTTTGCAGATAGATAAAAGGTCCCAACATCCTCTACATTCTCCCATTTTGAGTTGGATCTGATTGTTGTTGTTGTTCATTCGCATTGCCTTTGTCTTCCCTGTGTTTACATACATGCCAATTTTTCCTGCTGTTTCAGGCTCTAGTAATGTAGTTTTTTTTTGTATCTGGTAATGAGTTTGTGATATAGGACAAGGTCATCCGTATAATCTAGGTCATCTAGCTGTTTCCTGTGTCCATTGAAGACCATTTCTCTTCCCCTCTGTTGAGTTTTTCATGATCCAGTCAATTGCCAGGTTGAATAAGGATAGTAGTCCCCCTTGTCTAACGCTGGTCTTAATTACTTTATGTTTATGCTAACTTTGCAAATATATGACTGGGCGGACAGCCTAAAATCTTAAAGTAATTCTTTGAAATCATTTCTTTCCTAAATCTCAGACACTGAATATGATGGCAGTCTATTCTTGCTAGAATTTGATTGACGGTAAAGACTTTTGATTAGAATTTGCAACGTTACTTCAAAGTGACATGCTAGATGTTTTTAAGAACAAAGGATTTACAAAAGAAAATACCAAGGTCACTATATCACAAAATTTGCATACAAAGTTGGATATTGATGCTCAATGTTTCAAAATAATGTAAAGTGGTTAATTTTTAATCAATTTTGGTAAAATTATTTACTTCTTTCATTGGTATTGATTACTTTTAAACAAGTTCAGCTATTGATGCCTCTACGCATCCATATACCTTTAAAGAAAAATTTCACATCTGATAATATTTCAAGTATGTGTTACATAACATCATATCAAATGATGATCTTTAATAATTGTGACTCTTTCCTGCTAGGTAAATCCCATGGCAATACAGCATTTTCAGCTGTAATTTCTCATCACTAAACATTCAAATTTAATTCACTTTGAAGAACCGTGTTGATAAATAGGATGCCCGTGTTAAAATACCTTCATTACATTATATCAATTGACCTAAGATCATACAATCAAGCATAAATTGTTGTAATTGTTGTTTATTTCAATTTTGCCACCTATTTACCCTAAACAGGGAGACCAGATAATACTCTAAACACAGTAGGGAATACCCCCATGGGTATGATACAATATTGCATGCAGAAGTGCCACCTGAACTAAGCGATGAGGAAGACAAATGCATACCCCCAAAACACTGACCTAATTAATGTTTTCCAGGCAATGCATTGTCATGTTATTTTGAGCTGTAAGTTAGGTTTTTGCTCTGAAGGTGCTTGAATCAATTACAGTGAAATATGACAAATGAATTTAAAATGTAAAATAACCTCAAAGTTACTTTTTCTACAACCACTGATCAATGCAGTCATATTTCCTTGTAATCATATCGGGATATGTCATTATCTACAGCACATGAATAGAATAAAACCATGCTTAGTTAATGCATGGGATATAGATATTTATGCATGTGACTCCAAAATATTTCAAAATTCATCATTATGAGACATATCAATTATGGGAAGCATAAATAATTCATAGAAAAATATGCATTGCTTTGCTGGGCTTTTAGGAAAACCAAAATTTAATAATAAAATTAGAAAGATTCCATGGCTTTTGCACCTTTACTTCTTTACTTTTAAATTTAATAAGTATAAATTCTTGCCTTTCGTTGAAAGTACAAAGCTATATCTGATGACAATTTTGGTAAGTTGCATAACCTGATAAAAATCATGACATTTCCATCATTTCAAGAACCTTGTGTAAATACATACACGTGTACATTACTACAATACATTACTAAATCCAACAATGGCACCCTGGAGATAAAAAATATTCAACAAATATACAAATGACCTACCTTCATTGTCTCGCTGTGCCTTCCTGCAACAAGTAGTGAAAGCAGTGTCACAGGAGGTCTGAAGATTCATTCGGTCGCAAGGAATATTCTGGTGGTACGCAGTTATGCCAAGACCACAGCAATCACAGCATTCCTGAAGCAAATGAGATTGTTTATTTACTTTAAACATGAAATTATGGACACCACAGATGGATCGAGACTGCTGAAAACCCTATTAAAACTGCTGTCTTTGGAGTTATTGAAGTAAAATACCAAGAACACTTCCAAATGCAAGAGAATGTTGGTGTCCACTGATGCTGGAGCAGAGGCGGCACCATGATTTTGGTTATGGGTGGGCAAGCGAGGGGCAAATTTGTCTCATGGGGGCAAAATCCTATAAATCGGACAAAATATGTCATTTTACAAAATTTTCTAAGGGAGGGGGAAGGGGGAAGGCCAGTGGGGAAAAGCAATCTTGTGGGAGAAAATGCATGACAGGGGGAATGCATGACAGGGGGAAATTTCACTCAAATATAGTGAAATGAAATTTTGGAGTTGTCCTGCAGGCACTATTGTACCGTGCTCCCTTTGCTCACATTCAACCAACCCCCATTGAATTTGAGCAAGCTACAGTCTGGCTGAAAGATTTATTAAAGATATGAGACAAAAATTGCTTGCTAAAGGAACAGAATTAGACCGTGCCCCATTATTCAAGGTTACATAATCAATAATTACAATCATATTTCTACTAACAAATCTGCCAACCCAGAGCCAACACACAGGAAGCATAATTCAAATCTTATGGGGGGGGAGGGTAATTTTCCCCACGAGATCGCTTCCCCTCCCCGAAAATTTTGTAAAGTGACATATTTTGTCCGATTTAGAGGATTTTTCCCCCATGAGGCAAATTTTACCCTCGCTTCCCCCTCCGCCCTCCCATGATTAAAATTCTGGTACCACCACTGATCAAGAGCACTGAAAAACAGTAAATATCTCTCAAAAAAATACTAATTCCAAGAACCGAAAAATTTAGAGTACAATCAAAAGACATATGATAAGCACTGCCTGCTGTCAATTTATAGCAAAAAGTGGGTGTGGGGTGGGAAGGTACCATGTGATAAATGTTAAGTATTAGGGTTAAAAGAAAAAAGTTGCAGGATATAATACCACCCCTCTAGTTGCAGGATGTATACCACCCCTCCCCTCCCCCCATCTGCCCCAGTATCTTCGCCCATGATAATAACTTCAACCGGTCACACTGAAGTCCCACAGATTAGTTGAACACAGCATATTATTGACTTTTGCAAGCTTTTGGTCTTTTTCTTTCTAATGTACACAATTTACATTGGCTCTCTGTCAAACCAAATCAACATCTTACTATATTTCTTGGACATTATCTAAAGTGTATCTTTGTACTCCTTTAAGCTTTTGGCTCTTGATAGCCCTGCCTTTTTCTTCTTAATGTACACAATTTACATTGGTTCTCTGTCAAAACTAAATCAACACTTTATTCATATTTCTTGGACATGTAAGTCTAGCTGAGACAATTAACATTTACTTTCATTTCTTGGACTCATCCCTTTGCACCCTTTTGTGAAGGTATATGTGCCTTTCTTGTGAAAACCAATTGCAATGATATAATACGGGTATACTAAGTAGTGCTGTCACAATATGGCTGTATTACGTATCAATTATCATGGAGAAAAGTATCGCAAAATATTGGTATATCGCGATAAATTTTAAGAAAACTGACTAACAACACAAACTGTTAATATCAGTACTTCTTCTACACTTAAGTATGTATGCATATTAATGATGAACACAAGAAACAACAATGATTTCCATCTGGCAGATGCCATGACCACATGACTATTACCTTCTAGATTTCATCACGCATAGCATGCACATGTTTGGTAATTCAGCCAACGTGACATGACCATGAATTATCGAGGTGAGAGGCATTTTCTGGGCCAATTTTTCGTTCTTTTTGCCAACTTACATCAGAGCATGCCAGTGTGGGGTCAAGGAACATGATTTGTAATTAGTTTTTTTATGTTTCACAATATTTTTGCACGTTTTTAAACTTGCGATTTAGATCTACTACCATAACGTTAGTATCATAACATACGAACTAGCCTAGCTTAGTTGCGCAAAAATTTCTTAGTTCTGTATTAATTTTGTTATCTCGATATGCGTTAAGAGGCATATTCCATATCGTGGGAAAAAATATATTGAGATAATCGACATATCAGCACTAATATGAAGAATCTGTCCAAGGACCCCTTGTCTGGCTATGGGCCTGCTTAGACCTACAATTAAAACACTTAGGCTGCCAAATTTTGAAAAGTCAACCAGCTTCTGTCCAAACTAAGCAATCAGATAATAACAAGCTTAATGGTAATTTTTGTTGTTATTTTCATCATTTCATGATCCCTACTAAAAGCATTTTAACTTTAGCTAACTCACTGAGCTGTTCGTTCTGATGTAATGATTTCTAGTATCCTCCTGGTAAACAAATGAGATGGGCTCCTTGTCAAAAGTTAGATCATGATACATACGCTTATTCTTTTGTGGACATAAAAGCATGAATATACTTTTTATCTACTTAAGACAGAAAACAAAAAAACAAAAATTCCAGGTCAACTGCAGTTGTGATAAAGAAGGAATCAAAGATCATTGCATGTTGAGGACAAATTAGTGTTAATTTCAAAACCGCTTGCCTAGCAATTGTTTCATTTATTGTTAATTTAGACTGATTGGGTGACACATTTGAAGGGGTATGGGATTTATTATCTATTTGTTAATAATTTTCTTCTGTCCTTGTTTGTCCTTCAGTAGTGAACAATCAGATACAGTAAATTTACTTTTAGTAGAGTGTTTTTGTTACTTTAAGGCCATCTAGTCTAAACAAACATAAGAAGCTAAAAGACAACTAGTAGCAACTTTAAAACACTAGAATCATCTTAAATTCACTGGAAATACCTTAAAAAAAAGTAAATGATGGATAAAATGGTCTTTGGGTTGGAATTGGATTTATCCAACCTTAGATAAAAATAACAAAGAAAATTTACCTGCTAATAACAAATTGTTATCAAACAATTTATTTCTTCAAGTTTTTTACACTCTACTATACACCCCGCCCCTCATCCCTTCCCCACCAAACACACACACACACAAAATTGTGAGACCTCAGAAGATCCAGGCAAAAGATGTAAGGAAATAACAAAATCACTCTAAAATGCAACATATATAAATTCAGAAAAAACTTGCATTCAAAATTGAATACTTTCCTTGCTCCAAAGACCTAGAGTGACAAGAAAGTTCATGAATTAATTAAAAAATTTCCAGCAGTATTCTACAAGCAGGAGACGACAAATGAACACACAATTATAGGTCGTCGCCGGCATATTCGGTTATGATAGTAACAATGCTATCACGAAACGCTTAATATGATCCAGACGAGAACACAAGTAGGACATACAGAAAAACATAACATCAAGAACCAAGTCAATGTCCACGGCTTTGTTGTGGTGCACTGGCGTGTCTACCAGGCTTAAACCCAGGGCCTCATGGTCTGTGGGCATGTATTATAACTGCTACACCATAGTAGGGTAGACCTACAAGCAGGGAAATGTAGTGTTCTTAAATATAGAGTGTAAATTCCTGGGGTCCACACTAAAAACAAGTTAATTGTGACCTACCTAATCCCTGACATGTGCCTAAAAGTGATAATAAAATGAGCAGATAAGCCAAGCATGTTCTTGTAGAGTGCATTCATATACCCCATGTCAATAATTAAACAAAATCTGTTGGCAATAATTTAGAAAGAGGCAAACAATGCTACAAGAAAAGTCCCCCACAATAGTCTAAAGGGTTTCATGCAATTAAGCCTTTGACTCTACAAACTCTTGACCTCTGACAACTTAATTTGAATATACAACATGAGGACAATTCTTGAACCAACACACCTAATGGTTTTAGGTACTTACTTCAATATTTACACAAGGTAATGATTGCAAGCATTATTACCCTACTGTCACAACTCATCTTGATAATGACAAGCTGTTGTTGCTACATGGCCTTTTTTTTTTTTTTTGGAAGTAGAAGCAGGGAGCTGTTACTTTGACCTGCTTCTACTTCCATGGAAGGGGGAGGGGCAGGGTACAAGGCTAAATTGTGAAAGGGGAGGGGCAGGGTGCAAGGCTTAATTGTGGAAGGGAAGGGGGCAGGGTACAAGGCTTAATTATGGAAGGGGAAGGGGCAGGGTACAAGGCTTAATTGTGGAAGTGGGAGGGGAAGGGTACAAGGCTTAATTGTGGATGGGGAGGGGCAGGGTACAAGGCTTAATTATGGAAGGGGAGGGGGGGTACAAGGCTTAATTGTGGAAGGGGGGGGAAGGGTACAAGGCCCAATTGTGGATGGGAGGGGAAGGGTACAAGGCTTAATTGTGGAAGGGGAGGGGCAGGGTACAAGTCTTAATTGTGGAAGGGGAGGGGAAGGGTACAAGGCTTAATTGTGGAAGGGGGCAGGGTACAAGTCTTAATTGTGGATAAGGGAGGGGCAGGGTACAAGGCTTAATTGTGGATGGGGGAGGGGCAGGGTACAAGGCTTTATTGTGGAAGGGGAAGGGGCAGGGTACAAGGCTTAATTGTGGAAGGGGGAGGGGAAGGGTCCAAGGCTTACTTTGATGTTAAGAATCTTCCTCACAAAAAAAAAAGGTTGAATATTCTATGTGTGAGGACATTACATGTAGCACAGAACTGATTACATCACAGTAAAGGTAGCAAAAGTGAAAACTGCATGGAATTCATTCAAATCACCCTTAAGGTCAACAATAAGATATTTAAAAGATACCTTTTCTGCTGAAGAAGTACATGGGCTAATGTCTTGCAACCCCACACAGGATCCCTCAAACAGCCTGTGGTCAATTCCAAGGTCGCAGGTCTGATCAGAAACCTGCCTATCACAGCAGGACATAAACACTGCTTTGCATGCATCCCTGTTCTGGTAGGGGACATCTGGTATGGAAGCCATGTCAGTGCAATTTCTACCCAGTCCAGCAAAATCGATGCCCCTTCCACAGCAATCTTCAATGATGCTCATGAGATTTTTATCTGCAAAAATAAGCAGGGCATATAAATTTCAATTTTTTTTTTCTTTTATGATGACTCTTAAATATATGTAGATTAAGGGTCCTTAAGTCAAAGATGTGGACATGTAGAGGTAATACTAGCTGAATTTCTTTCAAGAAATTAAGCAGAACCAAAACATTTTGTAGTTCCGATGCTTTTTTTCATGCTGATTGGTTTTGTATTAACTGTTAATGTCATTGCATATCATGAAATATTTGACTACATGAATTCTTCAGATATCATGTTTATAAGTTCTTTTCAACAAAATCATATTAAGCCCTGCCCACTAGGCATAATAATGATATTCAATGTTTTTTTTGTTTTTTTTAATGAACACCTACAAACTAGCTAACATCATAATTCTAGTACATATAAAACAAAACAGACAATCAACATAACAGAGAAAGAAGATCGATTGACATCTTTTTCACTCTTGTTCCTTGACTGTTACAATTCATATCAAATAGGCATATTGGCCTGACTTAACTGTGTAAAGATGCAGCACTGTGTTATTATGAATAAAACATGCAATATTCTCTTCCAATATATAAGATTTATAATCCAGATCGGAAAGAACCATAAATATAAGATATTTTTACCTTAAGGTGTCATTTTAAATCATAACAACAACCTATAGTGTGTGGTACTGTAAGAGGTTTGGTCTAGAACGTGATAATTGTTTGAATATAACATAAAGCAGTGAAAATTCCATTCTTACAGGTCACACAGGGGGACCCAGAAGAATCCAAAGGGAATAGAAGGTGCATAACCCTCATAATTCATAAGGAACACGTCATTCCTGACAGACTATTTGCAATAATCACATATTTACAAGTATAGGTTTTTCTTGTTATTTCAAACTTTTAATTTCCTACAATTTTCGTACCTTTCACATTTTGAAGGTTAATTTACTTAACTATAGGAATAACTTTTTACTAAATATGGAATACTTTACTTTCTAAAATGAGCAATACTGAAAAGGAAGAAAAACCAGTATGCAATTTAGATTCATTCAATGGTGCAAAATATTGATTTTGCAGGAGTTAGGGTAGAAACGTGAAGGTTTTAAGTTACATCCATCATAAGGCACATAGAGCCAGTGCTCATCCCCAGTTTCATTGGCACACCCAATTTACAGTAAAGCAAAATAACAACAAATGATATTCAATTGAAAGCATTTTCCGGTCAGAACCTTGGAATTTTATCGAGTCATAAAAATAATTCCTCGGAATTACGTTGTGTCATAAATAAAATTACAATACGACACAAATATTTAAGCTGTGACTGGGTCTTTTATGCCTCGTAATAACAATGTGACTTCAAATGAGTCATTGAGGCATAAATCAATTTATTACGCGACTCTAATTCATGGATCTTTCATACTAACGTCCTTATCATGTCGTAATTGCAAGGCTTTAAATCAAACTCATTGAGCTCATTGATTACCAATTATAAACCCAGTGTCATAATTTGAATTAAGTCTTACGGCCTTATTCAAAGGCATGAAGGTTTGTCAAATCGTAAGTAGAACTGAATTTAGGAGTGGCTGGACCCGCGAATTTATATATCATTGAGGCTCAAATGGAATTGTCAAAGCTTAATTTGAGTTATGACGCGACACAAATAATTATGACTTGATAGGTATATTTACACCTTGCAATAACAATGTGCCTTGAAAAAAGATTGTTTAGCATTCATACATCACAAATGTATCAAAGACACATGATATTAAAATTGCGTCGTAATTGAAACCAAGTCGCAACAAAGACATTTAAAGGCACATGTGACGTTCTTATGTGAGGAGTAAATACTTCATCACAAGATAAATATTTGTGTCCCGTTGTAATTGTATTTATGGCGCAAAGTAATTCCGAGGTTCTGACCGGGAAAATGCTTTCATAAGCATTTGCCCCCAACTTCTGAAACTTTTCCTGCACCATTGCTGTGAATCATCACAAAGCAGTGAAAGACATAAGGGGAAATGTAGAGATGTACAGTTTAAGGGGAATACAATATTGATTTTTGTCAAAGCCATAAATACAATTAACTGAAATATCAAATGAAACATAAAAAACAGAAATCTTAGCTTTCGTTTTAGACTAAAACTTCCAATTTGAACCCAAAACCTTCAATTGTGCACCAAAATAATAATTTAGGGTCAAAAATATTTAAGTTTGATCAAATCAATATTTTCGACCAACAACCTTCAAATTTTGGACCAAGATAGGGAGGTGTATTAGGGGGATTAGGCACCCCCCTCTCCAGCCCCCTCTTCCCCTAAAAAACTTATAACTTTGTATATGGCATATCTTTTTTCATTGTGGGTGCAAGGCAGTGGTGCTGGCAAGGGGGAACGTGCCCCCAATCCTAAAAATGTCAAAAATTCAAAATGGTATTAGTGTGTATCTGACATGATTTTTCAAGCAATTTTCTGCCACCTCAACTACAAAAAAAGTAGGGCTTCCGGGGGTACAACCCCCGGAAGCCCCCACCAGCGGCCCTCACACCGTTGTGGAGCATGCTTCACGTGCACAGTACCACCATAAGCAGTACACACTTAAAAATACAATTTCATTTATGCCCCGCAATGAATTTGTTCTGGCGGCACTACTGGTGCAGGGGAATATAGGATTAAGGGTCACCTCTCAGGGCAAAAGAACTCTAGAAATATTCAGATTCCATCAAATGTTGCTGCTAATCAGAAAATCTCCTTCAAATTTCAGAACATATCCTTCACTTTCAGGGAAGAAAAAAAAAATACCAAAATATCCATCAATTAAATTTATCACATATTTTCAGTCAATTTTAACCAAATTGTCCTTCAATTTACCAATTTTATCAATTGGGAAGAATGGAACTTGGGTGGAAAAATCCTCTCAGGAAGAAGTACCTCTACTTCTTGCTTCCCACGCCTCTGTATTGGTGGTTAGATCTGTAAGTACCATAATAGACTCTTCAAATATATCAATATAGGAATGCAGTGGCATAGTGGGGAGATGAAGGTTGTGGAAAGAATAAATTATATGATGTGTTAAGTACCATGCAAGGGCAAAGCAAGAGTTTTGCAGCATTGAGTCCAGGGGCTTCGCTTAGGGCCCCTGGTGGGGTCCAGGGGTGAAGTCCCACAGCAGCTCTGTGCTTTTCAAAAATGAAATCTAAGCTGAAAATCACATGATCTTTAAAATCTTCAAGTACTGTGGCCCTTACTTGATGAAAATTCTTAGCTTTTTAATTTCTTATTCTTATTCCATGCATGCTGTTTAATTTGTTTTGGTTACCTAGTATCATTTTGTTTCCCGAACTTAGTAAGCTAGGTGCTATTGTGAGTTTTGAATTTGACAAAAAAATGGAAAATTCAGTTTCTTATTATTCTGAAAAAATTGGGAAAAAATTAGCATAACCATTTTTCATTTCACTTTTCTGTCTTTATTTTAGACCAAATTTCTATATCCTGGGCCAAAGTTTTTTTTTTAAATATTGGAGGGTGTTACACTTCTAGAGGCTGTGGAACTGCCCTCTCTCTCACTTTTTTCAAAAGTAAATAGTACCATTTTTTAAAGAAAAACTTATGCCCATTTCAGAGACTCAACTGCCCATTCCAGAGACTCAAGTTCCCATTTCAGAGACTCAAGTGCCCATTTCAGAGACTCAAGTGCCCATTTGCCCATTTTACAGACTTAAGTTCCCATTTCAGAGACTTAAGTGCCCATTTCAGAGACTCAAGTTCCCATTTCAGAGACTCAACTGCCCATTTTAGAGATTCAAGTTCCCATTTCAGAGACTCAAGTGCCCATTTCAGAGACTCAAGTTCCCATTTCAGAGACTCAACTGCCCATTTCAGACTCAAGTGCCCATTTTCAAAGTAGAACATATGAATTTTCACGTTCCCTATGCTAAAACGAATGTAGATACTCCTTCTTTCCTTAACTGTTGAAACACTAAAAGATTGAAATGCTTTACCGCCAGACCACCAGACATTGATAAGCATTCACCAAGTCTAAACTGCTTCAAAGGTAAACTTAGCCTACTAAGCATGTTAACTATTTTTTCCTTATACTTGTTACACTCAGTTGTCGTTTCATGTCTAGAAAGATTTTTGCCGACTTAACCTGTAAATTTGCAAAGCACCATTGAATGTTTATACAGTAATGTGCCCTATGCTATAAGTTTCCATTACCTTTGACATAACCTATTCAGGTTCAGATTGCAAGATTAATCAGCAGATAAAAAGTGGCGTACATACACTAACAATTTCTTAACTTAGCTGTTGAAGTTCCGGTTAGACTAGCCTCGTTCATTTCAAATTTTCAAATAATATCATTCTCTGACCTTCACTATTTCTTTGTGACACTTCAAAAAATATTTTGGTGTAATATATATTTACTATTATGTTTCTGAAACAGTAAAAATATCTGAACAATACCATTCTTTATATCACGTTTTGGAGGTGGCTATTAAAATATTGGTTTGGCACCGGAACTTATCTTCTGCATTCCTCAACATCGCCAATTTACATGACTTTTGCGAATAAAAACAATGCCATAAATTTTTGTATTAGCATTGCTGAAATTTATTGTAGCGTTGTAACCATTAAAATACAATCTTCAATAAATAGCACTAAATTTGAAGTCCATATTCTTTCATTTAAAAAAAACAAATTGAGGGGAAATTTTCTCCTTCCCTACTGCCCCTGTGGCAATGTAACTCTCCTTGAATGGAATAGATGGACAATCTCATACAGGGAGCTGACATGAAGGACTATCCCTAAACAAGTGACGCATCAAAACTACATTTAACAATGGCAACTTTTTATATCTTCTTTACCTTAATTGGCTCAGCTCTTTTCTTGTGGGTGGTTCAGGAAGCTTTATTATAATCATTGTTTGTTTATGATTGATAGAAGCTCTATTATAATCATTGTTTGTTTATAATTGACAGGAAGCTCTATTATAATCATTGTTTGTTTATAATTGACATGTAGTATACATTATCATATCAATGTATTGTGATTCATGAAGCCTTTTCTTGTCCCATCCTTGCTGATGGCAAGAAGTATAATTCATGCCTTTATCACAAACCATTCCAAGGACCTGCACCATTATAAGCAATACACTCAACAAGAGATGGCTCTTCAATAGAAATGAACAAATGAACCACCCACTTCCGAATTAACTACAATGACAACAATGAAGCCATATGATTACCCATCTATCTCCCTTGAAGATACAACCATTGAACCTGAAACAGCTGACTGTCTGGTCAAACTTTAAGAAGGTTTGTTAACTATTACGTTATCTTTGTCAGAATACTGACCAGGGACTGGGTTTTTACACTAATCATATCATCTTAGGATGTAATCTTTTTCCTGGGTTTGGTCTTACTTACAAAAGTTCTTTTGTAAATGCATTGCTTTGTAAATGTTGACACAATGCTCCTTGGTCTAGAGACAGTTATCTTCACAGCATTATCTTCCATTATGTACTAAGTGTCATTGTTATCCTAAGAGCGTGAGCACTTTGGTAGGACACACCAAGTTTCACACATGTAGGTCTAACGAATTGAATTCAGATTCCATGGCATCTTTTTTTCCTTCAATTTTTGGGGAAATTTCCATCAATTTTCATGAAAAATTTCTTCATTTTTATAGAATTTGCTTCAAATTTCGGGAATTTTCTTCATTTTTAGACAATTTTCAAGAAGTTTTCTTCAATTTGGGGGAAATTTTTTGAGAGATTTTCTTCAATTTTCGAGAAGGTTTTTTCAATTTTCAGCAAATTTGCTTCAGTTTTTGTAAAATGTCTTTCATTTTCTTGAAATTTGTGTAATAAATATTCATCATAACGTAATAAATATGTGATATTATTACTGGGGTAAATGTAGCATTATAAATCTGCACAGAAAACTTATTATGGATATATACTACCAACTCACAACAGTACAAGAATCTTAAACTTTGCATATTAAACTGCATGAAACGGTGACAACTATACAGCTAGATTATAACTATTCAACTATAACTACGACTATTCAACCGCAACTACAACTATTCAACCGCAACTACAACTATTCAATTGCAACTACATCACTTCATTGTTGAATCAGCTTATTCATACTAATTAAAACAATGGGGGGGGGGCGGGAAATTGAATTGAACTGACACGATATTTAGTGGTGTAGTTGAAGTGACACCAAAGGTGTCATTTCGAGCGCAAAGCGCTTGACATGTCGCCGTGGAGTCCAGGGGCCCACTTAAAGGTTCCTAGTGGGGTCCAGGGGCAGAGTCCCAATAGAGGTTCAGAGGGCGAAGCCCCTGAAAGCTGTCATAAAATTTACATTTCAAAAGCAAAAAAGTATGTTACAATGCATAGTAAGAAGGTGTATTATATAAGTCAAAATTCATGTCAAAGAGAGATATAATACACCATATACAAAACACAAAAACTTTTTATCTGCACTCACCAGTCAGTATGAATAACATATGAGAGAGTTTCTAAGATAGCAACTCCCTGATCAACTCTCCCATGTGTTAAATAATTGTTAATTAATTGCTTAAATCTGTCTTAACAGTTTTCATCAAACAACAGAAAAAAAATTAAAGTTATTAGTGCAATACTGTACTTGTCCTTTGAACATGGCTTACTACACCTGGGTTTGTTATTAAATGTGTCAGAAATTTCATATTTCACTTATTTAATTTTAGATGGAAATATTGCCAATTTCATTTTCATGCAAAACAGGGCAGATGTTGTCTTTTTACTGCTATTCTAGAAATTTTGCCCCCCTGGTTTGAGTTGGGAGAATTCAGACCTAATACACAATGTGGAAATGTTTTCAAAACGCGCATAAGGAAAAAAAACTTGCATACGAAAATAGCTGTGATGTGTTACAGAAAGCTAAACATAAACTTGTAAGGTACTTGGATTGTACCATTATTATGCGAGCTGGTTTTTAAGGACAAAGTAGTTGAAATGAGTTGAATACTTTTAGTTGCATGCAGTGGAGGCCAAGCTCATTGAGTTAAGATTTTCTTTGATGGCAAAAAAATTATGGATTTCTCAACACACATGAAAGCCTGTTCATGTGTGTATATTTATCATACAAAAATATTATGTGGTTTACATATTTGAGTGTTTACACGTAGCATGGTCATAGCCAGGATTGCCACTCTTGATAATACCAGTGACAAAAGGCTGAGATGGCATATGAGAGAGGGCAGGACAGCATGTAAGAGAGGCTGGGGGAGTGGGCATTTCATACTAAAAGTGGTAGGGGTGTGCAGTCCACCAACCAAAAAATATACCTGCAGTGGTAACTGCATTATGAAACTATACATATTTTGATACCTGCAGTACAAAAGAAGTCAATTTTGATACCTGCAGTACAAGTATTCAACAAAATATTGTAAAAATGGACCAGTAGTACAAAATTAACACAGTAAAACCTCATTTTGGGGTGTGTAAAAAAAAAAAAATCTAAAAAAAAAAAAATAGGGTTTTATTAAAAACAGAAATCAGCACTACAAAAATGGTGCAAAAAAGGCACCTGCTCGGGCAACACATATATATACCTCACATATGGAAGTGCTCCCCCCCCCCCTCCCCCTGGTGGGATAGAAATGAAGGAGAGGGTGAAACGGCATGGGCAGAGGGTGGACGACAAGTGGGAGAGGGTGGGAGGGGGTGGGATGGCATTTGGGAGAGGGTTGGATGGCATGTGGGAGAAGTTGGATGGGTAGGACAACATGTTGGAGAGGGTGGGATGGCATGTGGGAGGGTAGGATGGCATGTGGGAGAGGGTGAGATTGCATGTGGGAGTGGGTGGGATTGGCATGTGGGAGAGGGTGGGATGGCATGCCATATTTGATGGCATTGCATGCAGGCATGTGGGATATTTTTTTAAATAAATATAAAAAAAAAAAAAAAGTGGAATGGAACTTTAGATAACATTTCATTTAACAACTAGCCAGTCCCAATGAAATATCTTTGAAGCAAAACAAATTAAATGAAATTTAATGCACACACAACTTCAGTTCAAACGTTTATTAAACAAGGCATTGCTGATGCTAAACTTTTTTTAAACTCATTTAACAAATGTTTGGCAAACTGTACTTGTGCTGAATAGAAAACAATTTTTAAGAATGCAGTGATAAGGAAAGATATAAAGAAGTTTATTCAAGGATATAATAAACAGAAATTAATTCATACAAAAAGTTTAATAAATAGCAGTTCTTATTTTTTGGGTATCCTAATCATGCAACCGAACGTTGTCGTTATGCCTCGCTCTTGCACTGCTTCGTTCATGATTGTTGTCTATAATATTTCTGCCAAATATTGTTTTAATTTTTGATGAATACAGTCATATAATAAGAAATATTTCTCATAGTAACAAAATACACAAGAATATTTTGAATACATGATGGTATTGCATGGGCAGCAGAGCAGTATTTCAAGTGGTGGGGCATGCATGTTTGAAATGACTAATCTAAAAGATGGAAATGCAAAGTCAAGAAATTGGTCAATAATTCATCTCTTCGGTTCCTTTCTACCTTAACACCTCCCTCCTCCCACCTTATCAAAATAAAAAAGAAGAAAACGATAGTTTGATGTGATATTGCTACAAATTTTATTTTATTATGAAGCATGGAAAACATATATACATTTAATCACATTTTCCAATTGTCTTTGTCAGCTTGAGTTAAAATCAACGTTGTATTGCAGTGGCGTAGGAATGGGGAGTCAATCTTTTTTATTGAGGAGCCAAGTACCATTTTGGTATTTTGAAATGCGAATTGATTTTGAAGAGTCAGATTTCATTGCATCAATTTTTGGGAAATTTCCTTAATTTTTGTGAAATAAGCTAGTGTCACTGTTTGTGAAATTTCCCACATTTTTGGTAATTCTTTTCAATTTTTGTAAAATTGTCTTCATATGCATGAACTTTTCTTCAATTTTTGGGAAAAGTTCTTTTTTTGGGTGAAATTTGCCTAAATGTAGGAACTATACTACACATGAACTAAGTCTTTTTCATTTTGATAAGTTTTCTTCAATTTCTGGGAAATTTTCTTCATTTTCGAGATAATTTCTTTATTTTGGAGCGGGTTTCTTTAATTTTCAGAAAACTTCCTTCATTTTCGGAAAACTTTCTTCATTTTCGGGACATGCTGCCAAATTTTACCAAAATTGCCAATACCCTTCACAAATAGTTTTTAAACCATAGTGAGACACATTTTTGTACATATAAAATTTGCAGTTCATCCTTCTTATGATTATGAAAAGTATGTGTGTGTGGGAGAGGGGGGGAACGTTCCCCGTTCCCCTTGCTTCACGGCCCATGTATTGAAGACCGAAGAGGATGTAGCCTATGTTTGAAAATCAATGGTCTAGGCTACACAGGCTGGGCGTACATTTCGTCCTAAATCATGTCTATGATAATACTATTTATTTCACTTACCAATAGTTTGTCTTTTAACGCGTTCACTTTGGCAAATATTACTTCCAAGAAGCGTAACAATGAAAATACTCAAGAACATCATGATAAAAATGTTTGTATTCCAAAACAGATTCAGCGAAAACAGAAACAATTCCACCAGAGCGGCCGACAGTAACCAACTGAGGTCTGGCAAAAAGGTACACTGCAGCTTGTTTTCGAAAAAGAGTAAATGCGAACTTGAATCACTTCCGTTTACTTTACAAAAGGGATTACCGAATCAGTGGATATTACACTCGATGATGAGGGTGTCGCATAAAATGGAAGACAAATCTGCAAATGGATCCGTATTGATCTGCTTTCTTGAATTAAGAGTTCCAAAATTAGACTGAACAATATTTGCAAATATATTTGAAAACTTGTTACACTCCACCTCAGCCTCTCGACAGCTCGTCTTAACCACGTAATAAATTGTCTGCCTATTAAACAACGAAATAATATTAACAAAGATCGAAGAATCCATTTTCGTGGGGGTATTGAAAATTATTTAAACTTTTTTTATACTAAGTTTTATATTAAGTGAAAGAGTTTGAAAGATTATGCGCGTATTTATAAGACTTATAATATCTATTTGTTTGGTCTGTTGTCTGAAACTTTTCTTTCAGCGGTATGGAAATGTCATAAACCATATTGAATAATGAAGTTTGGGTGAGTTCATTAGTATGTGTAGGTAACATAATAAAACAGGTGGTGGACTGAAAAGAGAGCAGGATAAGTTAAGTAAAGTCAAGAAGCTATCTTATGATGATTGTGCCCGTGTTTTTGAATACAGTGCTAGCTCCAATACAATCAGTAATAACGATTTTGATAGGGTACTGGCAGAGACGGTGGCGTTGGGCTGGGGGTTAAAGCCCCTGCATTTTTTTTCTTTTTGCTGAGCTAAAAATTTAAAGAAAATGTGTACTTACAAAGCAAATCGCGGGATTCCGGGAACTAGGTACTCTGCCAATCTGACCCAACTTATGAGCATAGGGACTATCAAAATGACGATTTTGTCATAATTATTTTTTTAAATACGCCGCTGTTCCTGATTTATGTTTTAATTTTAATTAAACATTTTTGTAATGGTCGGAACAATTACCATTTTATTCATCAAAGTGGGTATGATCTTGTCACTGGTGAAAACGGACACATGTATGGTCGGCATAGTCGTAAAAACATTTGTTTGTGCACATGCACAATTTTCACAAAAGTAATTCAGTATTTCATCACCTCAAAATGTCGTTATGTGTGTATTCAAATTTCGTGTGTAGATTATTTTCAAACATTGCCTACCTGCCCACAGAAAAATAACGACGGTGTCAGGTTCGCTCAACTTTGAAAAGACTTCCTACAATGTCAGAATGTGTTTATATACACATATTTTTTTCAGACTTTAGGGCATTCCTCAAGACTCAAGCTACTGGTTGTGGCAACACTGGACTTCTCTTGCGGAGGGCAGAGGGTGGACATATCTTTGCTGAATTATCAAATCATTTCTATGCCTAAGTTTAAACTGAATGTGCAAGAATTAATACTCATGCTATTTGACTTCTTTATGTCAGTGATTGGAAATAAAGGCTAGGCCCATATGCGGATTTAGCATGGCCCCAGTGTCAACATGTTTGGAGTCCTCTTTAAAACATTGATTTTCAGATCAATGAAGCGAAGTGTTTACATGTTTAAGTGAGAGAAATTCTATTCTACAAATGTGCACCCGTTTCTGTTCAATTCACCTATTAAAAGAAAAACAATCTTCTTGAATCTCTTCATATGAGTCCATTTATTATGCATGATTATTTCACACAAGAGAATGACCTTTTCGTTGTGGGGGTTTGCGGGTATTGATTCTTTGTTGCACAATCAAGACAGTCAGACCTTGATTTTTTTTTTTATATCATGAGTGTTAGTTACATCAGTTATAAGATCATTTAAGTAATGACAAGGGCGTAGGAAGTGGGTGAGGCTGGGGAAAATTACCCCTAGTCAAAAATGTGAGGGAGGGCGAAAAACTCCTTATTGGACTTATTTGTATCCTCTGTAAAATAAATAAATCTTTTCGGCGCTTGTTCTTCTGATTTTTTCGATTATAGTTTATAATACCTCGGTCCCGATCCCGGGTCCCGGGCCTTGATTTATATAGCTGGCTAGCATGCATAAAACTCTCACTTTGCTACCATCTGTAAACAAGTTGTCTCTTAACATTAGTAAAGCTAATTATGTAGTAATTGGACCGCTTGGTATACATTGGGATGTCACCAATAAATAGCATTAACATTAGTAAAAGTAGATACCACAAAATTCCATGTGGTGAGTGTTTTAAATCTTTCTTGGTCCGATCCTATTCATTCAATCTCTAATAAGATTTCGAGAGGTGTTGGTATCTTGTCAAAATAGAAACATTTTATTCCACAAATAATTGTAAGGTCCTTGTATCAAACACTTATTTTACCTCATTTATCTTACTGTTACAATGTTTGGTCGAGTGCAACTAAATCACTCTTAAATAAATTACTTATCTTACAAAACCGGGCGATCCGACATATCACCAATACTTATTATCGTGGCAGTACTTGGTCATTTATTTTTGTTATTTTAACCTCCTTATAAACTACCAGATGTCATTAACATCAATCTTGCCACCATTGCTTACCAGCCACTAACAATAATCTTCCGCCACCTTTTATAAAGATGTTTAGGACAAACAAAGACACCGCAACTATAATACCCGTCAATCAAACAACATCCATTGTGTTCCCTGTCGCACCAACATTATAAGATTTAATTCGTGCAACCGTACAATTGATTCCTGGAATTTCTTCTCAATTGACCCACAAAACTGCAAATCCCTGGTCTGTTTTAGAAAAACCCTTAAACGTAAATGCATCATGGAACATATGAACTATTGACTTGTTTTTAATCATTCCCTTTTATTGCTATTTACTTACATTCTTACTATACCCGTTTTTGGATGGGAGAGGGTAGAGGGGGACCCGTGGCTTCGATTATATCTGTTGGTGTGTGGGAGTGGGGGCGTTTTGTACTACCATATTTGTTATCCTTTTTGTTTCGTAATTTGTACTCCGTTTAGCTCACCAGAGTTTTATACAACACTTCCTTTCACAACCATATATATTCTTCTGTATATACATATTTTGTAATTTTTATAATATATTTGTAAATAAAAGTCTTCTGTAATCATATGTAAATATGTTGTGGAAAAACAAATAAATTGAATTAAATCTGCAACATATTTTGCCCCCCCTTCCCCCTTTCTCCCTCCCCTCACTTTTGGAAGAATCAATTGCTTAATTGTACCCGTGAAAATGACTTTTACTCGTACTCATTGTACTAGTACTCTCACCAGTCGTACTCATGAAATGGCCAGTCGTACTCATGGAAATGTACTCAAACTACAAGTCTGACGTCAACCAGGAAGTTGCGTCAACATAAACAATTACGAGTGGCAGAAAATTCGAAGGTCCACCTGGGAAAAAAACTTTTCCGCCAAAACAAGCATAAACAGATAACGGGTTGTCTTTTTGGGCCCTAAAACAACTTCAAAGAACTACGTATAAGAATTAAAACAAGATAGGTACATGATATGGCGAGTTTGGAGCGAATTTTGCCACATCGACCACGGGCCTAACTTTGGTAGCCTAACGTTCAACACACCTTCAACTGTATGTATGGAAAGTGTAATAACCCACTGTACACGCCACCAGTATGTCATAAAGTGTATTCTGAGATATGACTAATCACCTGCAATTACTGTCAAGTCTAATGTCAGTCTTTATAGCAGTTGCTGCACTTGAAGGCTGTAGGCAGTGGAGTTGTTGGAATGGCTCTCTCTTTTTTCGGCAACATTTTCCGATAATTGATGAAAATTTACCGAAAACCGAAACAAAATTGCACTTAAAATGAATAACATTTTCCGAAAAATGCACGAGAATGAAAGAAATTTTCCCCAAATTGACAGGGCATGCAGGGATATCACAAACATTGAAGGAATTTTCCGAAAATCAAAGAACATTTACTGAAAATCGAAGAAAAATTTCCTAAAATTAAGGAAATTTCGAAGTTGCACGGGAACGAAAGAAATTTCCCAAACATTGAAAGGGATATCACAAATATTGAATGAAAATTCAAGAAAATTCAAGAATAATCACAAAAAATCGAGGAAAAAACTGTCCCAAAATGAAGGTAATTCTTCAAACAATGAAGGAATTTTAACGAAAAATGAAGAAAATTTATCAAAAATCGAAAACAAATTGCCCCAAACTAAATTGATTAGTAAAATTTCCCGAAAATTAAAGAAAAATTACTGAAATCGAAGAACAATTAGCCTAAAATACAGTGTAGCATCTATTTTCCCAAACATTAGAGGAAATTTACTGAAAATTTTAAAAAAATTACCGAAAATCGAAGAAAAATTG
This sequence comes from Chiridota heheva, assembly GCA_020152595.1. Lineage (NCBI taxonomy): Eukaryota > Metazoa > Echinodermata > Holothuroidea > Apodida > Chiridotidae > Chiridota > Chiridota heheva. The sequence continues at coordinate 787,528 of JAIGNY010002964.1, forward strand.
CCCCAAAATAAAGAAAATTTATTAAAAATTGAAGAAAATTTATAAAAAATATCGAAGGAAAATGCCCCCAAATTAGGGACATTTTCCGAAAATTGCACGAGAATGATTGAAATTTCCCAAACCTTGAAAGGAAAATCACAAATATTAAAGAAAATCGAAGAAAATCGAAGAAAATTTCAAGTACCGAAATTTAAAGAAAAATTTAAAGAAACTTTCTCAAACATTGAACGAAATTTCCCGAAAATTGAAGAAAAACTACCGAAAATCGAAGAAAAATTAGCCAAAAGATACAGTATAGCATCCATTCATCCAAACATTGAAAACAATTTACTGAAAATTGAAGAAAATTTATCGAAAATTGAAGAAAAATTGCCCCAAAATAAAGAAAATTTATTGAATATTGAAGAAAATTTATAGAAAAAATCGAAGGAAAATGCCCCAAAATAGGACATTTTCCGAAAATTGCACTAGAATGATTGAAATTTCCCAAACCTTGAAAGGAAAATCACAAATATTAAAGAAAATCGAAGAAAATCGAAGAAAATTTTAAGTACCGAAATTGAAAGAAAAATTTAAAGAAACCTTTTTAAACATTGAATGAAATTTCCCGAAAATTGAAGAAAAACTACCGAAAATCGAAAAAAAAATTAGCCAAAAGATACAGTATAGCATCCATTCATCCACACATTGAAAACAATTTACTGGAAATTGAAAAAAATTTATCGAAAATTGAAGAAAAATTTCCCCAAAATGAAGAAAATTTATTGAAAATTGAAGAAAATTAGAGAAAAAAAATTGAAGGAAAATGCCCCCAAATTAAGGAAATTTTCAGAAAATTGCACGAGAATGAAAGAAATTTTCCAAGGATTGAAAGAGATTTTTCAAACATTGAATAAAATTTCCCAAAAATACAAGAGATTTTTCAAACATTGAATGACATTTTTCCAAAAATAGAAAAACATTTACATAAACCGTGACTAAGAATTACCTCATGGAGAAAAGTATCATAGGAAAAATCTCAGGGGCCATGAACCCCCCCTCCTTTGGATCCGCCCCTGGTTTCCGCCCCCTTTATTTCTGCTTGGACTGTGCGAGGCCACTTTGCAGCTTTGTACGCGGTCAACAGGTCAGTGATGGTCAGAGGCAATAGAGCGAGAGCCTGCTACTTATGAATTTACCCCATTTAGCCCAAAAGGTTTGACCCCTTATATCTCTAGACCATCAATGTTATTAAAAAAACCTTACCACACTGGTTTAAAAACGCCCCCTGGCGGGTTAATTTTACCCCATCTAGCCCATGGACCAAGCTTTGCTAAAAGACGCAGTATAGGTGTACATAACAAAAAATAAAAACTGACAAAATTACTGGTCGGGAAGGGTTTTTCAGACCCCCTGGGAACGCCCCCTCCCCCCCCCCGGCGGGGTAATTTTACCCTATCGAGTCCATGGACCAAACTTTATTTAAAAGAAGTCGTATGGTTGTGCATTACAAAAATAGATTAACTGACAAATTTACTGGTCGGGAATATATTTTCAGACCCCATGGGAATACCTCCAGTGGATTAATTTTACCCCATCTAGCCCATGGACCAAATTTCATTTAGGGGAAGAAATATGGTTGTGCATTACAAAATGAAAAAAAAAATGGTCTGGTCCATACAAGTTTCCCTGACACTCCCCTTCTCAGGGGTGTTGCCAGGTGGATGACTGGGGAACTACAGCTCCCCTCCCCGTCTGAGACCTCTTGCTTCCTCGTCAGGGGAAATGTTGGGGACTTTTCAAAAAATTACTCTGTAAAGGTATTTTTAGACATCTTTAGTTCCATTAATGTGGGGCAATTATTTCCCTGTCTGGGAAATCCTGGCGACACCCCTGCCCCTTCACTCGCCAAAATGGTTTGTCACACCTCATCCAGCAATTGAACCAAACTTCTCAAAGAGAAGTTAAACAGTACGAAGCACAAGAAAATGAAAACTGACAAAAAAAATTGTCGGGAAAGGGTTGTCATACCCCCCCCCCCTTTCCCCTACGCCCGCAAATAATAATAATAATAACAAATAAATAAATATAATAATGATAAACAAAAAAGGTGCCCCCCCCCCCTCACCCGGGGATCTTTTCTTTTACCCATGAATCTATACAAAATAAAAACATAAATATTTCATGATCAAATTATGAGTGGAGATATTGTAGCAATACATCATTCTCCAGTCTCTGCAATTAAGGTGAGCCTTTGAAAAATAGTGTTTTGGGTAAGTGTTAATTGTTTTTATTTGTGTATTGTACTATAACCAAAAAATATATGTGTAGGCCTAACCACAAACAAATGTAAATGTATTTCATAAAGCCTTATTTATAGGCAAAGTGCATCTCTGTCTTTGCCCTCACATGAAACTGTGGCAGAGCCTCCATCTGTGTCATCAGAAGAAAGGTCACATGAATCTAGGTCTTTATCATCACTTTCAACTGTGTCTGGATGTGTAAGGTACCCCACTGCTGCAAAGTGCTCATCCACGATGAGAAAATGTAGGCGTGCATATGAGCCACAGGCTTGGATATTGCACCATATCGGAAGAAGCCAAACTTGGTGATGTCTGCTTTGAAGCCATTAAATGACCCTAGACGAAAGAAGTATATGGAGAAATGGAAAATGATACATGGAAGAAAGATGTCCTATGGATGACAGATGTGAATCTAAATGAAGGCACTCCGATGTGGGTAAGATGGAATGCCATAGTCATACCACGGGATAATCGTCTCCAGAAAATTTAGTACTTACCACAAATCAACCAATCACCGACATCTAACGCTGCAGTCGTTGAGACATTGAAAAGATTTCAGTGTATTGCCTGAGAGTCTGGGAAACAGTCAATTGCAGTAACGTATGACCTTGCCATCGCAAAGCTTGCAATGCAGATCCAATGTGAAGAACAACCAGCATTTGATAATGTGTTTGTAGCTCTCGGTTCATTCCACATAGAGTTAGCTCTTTTCAGTGCCTTTGGAAAAGTGATCAAAGAGTTTGGTGGGCCTCACATTTTCAACAAGTGCGAAGTTATTGGCCAGAGGGTCAGTAAATGGATTCAAAAGGCAAAGAACAACAAACGCTGTAAGAGAGTGCATGAGTTGCTTGGCCTTGCTATGGAGATGCTGTACTTTGAATCATTCTTGTAACAAGAAAATGCGCCCGAGATCACCAGTCTAATTCAGCGAGAACTGGCCAACGTTAAGCAGCAGCAGAGTTCAGCAAGGAAATAAATGATGTGTTCCAGAAATACAAGGCCTAACTCAAAATGTACACAGAATGGTAGTAATGAAAAACTGCTCAGTTTTGGTTCAAATATATCGAAATGGTCCGCCTGTACCATGAGTAGAAGTATCAGGGTCGGCGATTTAAATGCATACATTGCCTGCCTCCTGAAAATTGCCAAATACTTCTTTGCCTTGAACCATCCAAACTAAGCGCGATGGGCAGTTAAGTACCACGACATCCTTCTCAGACTACCTAAAACACATTCCAGAAGTTTATGCCGAGTTCAAGAATGAGAACAAAAAACCATTTTCAGGAAGCCTCATAGATCTCACATTGAACAGTTGAAACAAACGATCAATGCTGATGCAGCAAACCAAAGGACCGGCATCGCTTTACAGACCAACTCCATCTCTTCTAGGCAACGATGGGCGGAATCACACTTCCTTCGAACCAGTGTGCTTTCACATGTCTTCAAGATCTGAACATGAGTAAGAAAGAAGATGTTACTAAAACCTTACAGAATCAAGAAAGACGATGCTCATGTAAAGAAGATCAAGGCAATGGTGAAGGAAACCACGAATTCCTTTGACAACAAACTTCATCTGGAACACCTCTACAATATAGGGACGGGTAAAGCCGCATCAGTTAACACGGAGAAGTATCTTCTTACTGTTCCTGAATCTGGAGAAGAAAAGCGAAGGGAGTTCATCAATGAGTGTGTTAAAGATCCAAGCAGGTTCGAGAGAAGATTGCAACTACAGAATCTGCCTGCATTTGCATCAGAAGCTGGTAAATGCAAACTGAGAAGAGCAGATGGTAAAGTTGTCGCAGCCTGTTTGGTTCGCGATCTGTCTGGAAGCATCCTTTACCATTCACTTCAAAACAAAGTCGACATGGCAGAAGTACTAAAATACCCACTGACACCAGTTCCACTATCACTTAGTTTTGTAAACGGGTCAATGCTGAAAACTCCTAAAGCTGCACTCATGAAATATTTAGAGTCACAAGTGCAAACAACCCCTCCTGCATCAAGAAATACAACCATCATTAATGCATCGTTTTTCCTACATTTGCAGATAAGTTTGCCGTTCCGTCCATTTTGGTGAACTCGCTCGCATTCTTCTTCAGAGGATTCTGTCAGCAGGTGGTGATACTATTCACTTTGTCACCGACAAATGGTTGTCTCCTTCAATTAAAGACTGCGAGAGAGATTCAAGATCTTTAACGTCTGTTGCATACCAGATCACCAGTCCTGCTCAAAAACGTCCAAGAAATTGGATCTAAGCTTCCTCGTTAACAGCTGGGAGGATGACAACTTGGCTCACATGTTTCAAGAGAAACCCTCTTTGCTAATTATGGTGATGTATGCTACAGCTACAAAGCAGTCAGTGGTCGAGTTGTAAGGAATGTAGAAGGTAAACTGTGCTGCGATCACGAAGAAGCCGACAGTCGGATGTTTTACCATCTCGCAAACGTACCATCTCCGAACAATGTTGTCATCTGCACGTTGGACACTGACTGTCTTGTTACTGCCCTATGTCATCTGCACGTCGGACACTGACTGTCTTGTTACTGCCTTATGTTGCTGCCAGTTCTTTATTGACTGATTGAAGGTATGGATAGAAGCTGGGTTGCAAAGCAACAACACACAGAGATACATCAGCGTAAACCAGACGCATGCTGCCCTCGGCAAGTCATTATGCATGTCCCTCCCGGGATA